>ML977325.1:907176-1101437 GCA_010015825.1 Lophiotrema nucula | reverse complement strand
ATCTTATTATTATTATATAGTAATAAGTATATATTACTATTATTTCTATTATCTTATTATTTTATATAAATAGGTTATACTTACTATTATAATAAAGCTATTTAACGCCTTTAATAACTAGTAGATTTACTTTAATATAATTAATAGTAAAGTTAAGTCTTTAAAGCTACCTATTTATAATATTAGTAATAATATAGTAGTAGTACTTAAAAAAAGTAGTTAGAATTTAATCTTAAAGTTTAAGTTTATAGCTAAGAATAAAGTAAAATAAAGGTAAGCTAAAGATATTAAAATTTAGTATAGTATTTATTAAATTTTTATTATTACTAAAGCTAGTAGTTAGTAATAGGTATACTTAAAGCCTAAAAATATTATTATAATCTTACTTATTAGCTAGCGTCTTATAAATAATAAATAATTTAAGTTTAATTTATAGTTATAAGACTTTAAGAGGTTATTAGAAGATCTTTTTAAAATTTTTAAAGTTATTAAAAAAAACTTTTTTAAGTATATATAAGTAAGTTACTATAAAGTATAACTTTACTTAGTATTTAATATTATTTATATTTACTAGAAGATTAAAGTTACGTATAATATTAAAGTAGTAAATATAGTTTAGTAAAAGATAGTAAGCTTATATATATATTATAAAAGTAAATATAAGTATAAATATAATAGGTTTATAATTAAATTTAGATTAGGGTAAAAGGGCTTATAGATTATATATTAAAAACGCTTAAGAGATATACTTACTTATTAATTATATAATAATATATAATAGGTCCTCTAAGAGGACTATAAAATTAATATAAATTTAAGATTTAGATAAAAAAGTATATAGTTAATACCTCTCTACGCTAGAGACGTAACTCTCTAGTAACAAACGCCGACTATAATAGTAGTAATAATAATAATAATAATAAAAAATAATAACTACTAGTTTTATAAGTTTTAAAGTTTTTAAATAAAAAAAAAGATACTTACTAGCTTTAAGTATAAAGATAGTATAAACTTTAAAAATTTTAAAAAGTTTAAAAAAAAAAAAAGAGAAAACTTATTAGTAAATAAGTAAAAATAATTTTTTCTTAATAGCTACTTAAATATATAAAGCTAGTTTTACTTTTTATTAGTTTTATTATATTATTATTTTAAAATATAGTTAAGATAGTATCCTATTAACTTATAAATATTAATAAACTTTAACTCTATTAATCTAATAATAGTAACTACTTTTAAGAGCGCTTATATTTTTATTTATAGTAATATAATAAGAATTTTTAATAACTTATATATATTATATTTAATTTAATAAGAACTTTTAATAATTTACTTAAATATCTCTTAATAGCTTACTAGTAAGCCTTTACCTTTATAATACTACTTACTTATAACTAAGTTAACTAACTACCTTCTAACTAAGTAGAATAATAGTACTCTATTACTACCCTTAAAGCCTAAGAAATTAATAGATTAGTATTTCTAATAGAAAGTATTAGTTCTCTATACGTATTCTATAGTACTATATATCTTACCTAGTATTACGTATAAGTAGACAAGCTATCTAGCTAGCTAGTAGTATATATAGAAATCTATTAATATATTAAAAACTATAATACTTATAGATAAATAAAACTTTAATAAAATAATTTTTATAAACTACTAAAGCTATTACTATTATTAAAATAGATTTAGAAAGAGATTTCTGTAAATTTTATTATTAAACTACTTAAAAGTAAAGGCTATATAAACTTAATAATTATTATAAATTATTTAAATAAAAATATAGTTTTTATTTTATTACTAAATATTAAGGTTACTATAATAGTTAATACTTTTATTTAGTTTATAGTTATTTATTACTAGCTACTAGATACTATTATTTTAAATAAAGAAACTTAATTTATTAGTAAATTTTAGATAATACTTTATAAGCTTTATAGTATTAATTATAGATAATTTAATAGTCTATTATCTATAAGCTAATAGTTTAATAAAGAGAATAAATTTTACTATTAAATTCTACCTATATATATATTTTATATAGGATTAAAAAGACTAAATAAAATATATTAAAATAGCTATAATAGCTATTAAATTATAAAAAGTAGTAGTAATAAAGATAAGCTTTTTCTTTCTTTAATATAGATATTATATAAATCTCCTATAATTATATTTAACTATTAAAATAACTAAAACTTTATAGTTAAAGGGAGACCTTATTTGGTATACCTCTTTAGCTATTTAGTACACCCCCCTTAATAAATTTAAAAGTTATAGAAGTAAAAAGTTATAAAAATAAAAAAAGATTTAAAGCTACCTAGTAACTTAATTAGAAACTATTTTAAGTAATACTTAAGTTTATAAATATAAATAAAAGCCTAACTAGTAGGTTAAAAGTAGCTACTCTCTTTTTATATACTTATAAAGTAAATAATAAGTAAGTTTATACTTACTTAAAGGCCTTTATAAAGAGGCCTTAAAAAAAAAAAAGTAATAGAAAAATAGTTACTTTTTTATATACTATTTAATTTAAATTTATACTAAGATAAGTTAATATTAAGCTAAGGTATAGCTTTAGCTAAGTAAGATTAACTTAGCTTATTAAAATTATAAGTAGTACTACTAACTAAATAAAACTAAAGTTAATTAGCTTTCTAAGCTAACTTATTTAAGGCTCTTTTAAATTTTTATAGTAGCTATTTACTACTTTATTTTATACTTTTATAGCTACTTATTAGCTCTATAAGCTTTATATTTTTTTAATTATAATACTTAAGGTCGGCGTTTGTCGCTAGAGAGTTACGTCCTTAGTATAGAGAGGCATTAACTATATACTTTTTTATCTAAATTCTAAATTTATATTAATTTTATAGTTTCTTTAGAAGACCTATTATATATTATTATATAACTAATAAGTAAGCGTATTCTTTAAGTATCTTTAATACGTAATTTATAAGCCTTTTTATTCTAATTTAGATTTAACTATAAATTTATTATACTTATACTTATACTTACTCTTATAATATATATATAAGCTTATTATTTTTTACTAAACTATATTTACTACCTTAACGTCTTACGTAACTTTAATCTTTTAGTAAATATAAATAGTATTAAGTACTAAGTAGAGCTATATCTTATAGTAGCTTATTTATATATACTTAAAAAAGTCTTTTTTAATAACTTTAAAAATTTTAAAAAGATCTTCTAATAACTTCCTAAAGCTTTATAACTATAAATTAAACTTAAATTATTTACTATTTATAAAACGCTAGCTAATAAGTAGAATTATAATAATATTTTTAAACTTTAGGTATACCTATTACTAACTACTAGCTTTAGTAATAATAAAAATTTAATAAATACTATACTAAATTTTAATATTTTTAGCTTACTTTTATTTTACTTTATTTTTAGCTATAGACTTAAGCTTTAAGATTAAGTTCTAACTACTTTTTTTAAGTACTACTACTATATTACTACTAATATTATAGATAAGTAGCTTTAAAGACCTAACTTTACTATTAATTATATTAAAGTAAATCTACTAGCTATTAAAGGCGTTAAATAGCTTTATTATAATAGTAAGTATAACTTATTTATATAAAATAATAAGATAATAGGAGTAATAGTAATATATACTTATTACTATATAATAATAATAAGGTATAATAACTAGAGCTTATACGTAAAGTAAAGTATATATATAAGAAAAAAAGAAAAAGAAAAAGAAAAAAAAAGAGTAAATAAAAGAAAAGAGGTAAAGATATAGCCTATTAACTAGTATTTAAGTATCCTCTCCTCTAACCTAAAGTTTAAGTATTAAAGTAAATAATAATTAACTTTACTAAATTTAAGAGGATATAATAATATTATAAAGTATTAAGCTTACTTAGTAAGCTCTTAATTATATAGTTATATATATATTAGAATTTATTAATAATTAAATACCTTTTTATCTACGTAGCAGTAGGGGCTGCTTATTTTAGTTAATATAATTTAGTAATACTTATCTTTTTAGTCTTAGAAAAAAATTATAAAAAATACTAGAATTAAGTTAGTAATATTATAAGTATATATAATAGTTTATTATATAAAGATAGTAGTATAGATATATACTTTTTTTCCTTTTCTAACTCTATACTCTATCTTAAAAAACTTTTATTAATAGTATATACTAGAAATAACTATTTATATAAATACTTATTTTTTTATAAATTCTTATTTTAACGTCTTTATATTTCTAGCCTTTTATATAATAAAGCTAAAACTTTTAAACTATACTTTTTCTATTCTTCTTATATTAGTAGATACTAACTATAAAGCTATTATTTACTAATATATTATTTATATAAAAAGTAACCTTATTATAATCTTTTATTATAATAAAATTAAAGATATTATCTAATATATTAAGTATAAAAAAAAGATTTTAGTTATTAAATAACTAATTAATTCTTTTTTTAAAGAGGGTATTATCTTTATTATTACTTATAAAGTAATTAATAAAAGAAGGTAAATTATAGTTAAAGCTATTTTATACTATATTATTTAAGCTATTAATAGGAAACTTTATAGTATAAAGTATTATTTAATAGCTACCTAGTAGTAAGTATAATTATAATAGCTATATATAAATACTTCTAATTTATTACTTATAGCTATATTAATAGTACTATTTTTAATACTTTTAATAAGCTAATATACTTTAGTTATATAATTTTAGCTTACTTAAAGTAACTTATAATATACTAGTAACTTTATATTTTTTTTATATATAACTAAATTTTAAGTTTAAAGAACTTTCTAGCTATTAATAAATATAAGTTTAAATAAATTAATAAAACTACTAGCTAGTAGAGTTTATCTATTAATAAAATTAACTTACTTTTACTTTACTTACTTAACTAAGTAAAGCTCTATAAATATAACTTTATTTACTTTATTATATTTTATACTAACTAGTTATAACTAGCTTAGTATAATACTATAAATAAAACTTTTTATATTTACTACTTATTTAATTTACTTTTATTTTTAAGTAAATAATTTATTACTAAAAGTTAACTAATTAAAATAATAGTACGCTTAAGGCTTATATTTAAAGAAAAGTATTACTTTATTTAGTATTAGCTAGTATATAAATTTTTTTATATACTACTTAAGTAGCTTATACTATCTACTACTACTAATAAGTATTAGTTTAAATAAAAATTAACTAAAAGCCTTATATTAGCTTTAGATTTAAATATATAAATACTACTAGTTACTTTAATATAGTATTAATAATAAGCTAATACTTACTTTAGTACTTAGTATTAGTAGTAAAAAAAAAAACTTATAGCTTATATAATACTTTTATTACTTTAATATAGTATTAATAGTAACTAGCTAATTACTTTAACTTAAAACTAGTTACTTTAGTACTAAGTATTAATAATAAAAAAAAATATTAATTTTTAGTAGTAAACTTATTTACTATAGTACTATAGCTAAGTACTTATTATATAAAACTATTAAGTAAATCTACTAAAGAAATAAAAAGTATAAAAAAAGTAAAAATAAACTTAAGTTTAAATTTATTTATAGCTTTTAGTAAGCTATTTAATTTAAAACTTAGTACTAACTAAAGCTAATATAATATATAATAAAACTATTACTAAATTTAACTTAGCGCTTACTTATTTACTATAAAAGTATTTTAAAATATACTCTAAAATTATATTAATAAGTATTTTTACCTATAAATTTAATATATAAGTAATAGTATTATATATTAAGTATAAAAATTAATTAAACTTACTAAAAGTTTATTCTTATTAGTTTTAGTATAAGCTATATAAAAAAGCTACTTATATATCTTCTATATTTTTATACTTATACTTTATATAATAGGGTAGTATAGAGTTAATAAAAGATTAATTACTATAGCTTTAGAAAAAGAGTAATATTTACTAATAAACTTAGTTTTTTAATAAAGATAAGCTACTAATAGATAAACTTACTAAAAAAATAAAAATTTAAAAAATAAAAAGTTAAAAAAGATTATATAGCTAAGCTAAGCTAGTATACTATAGATTAAATTTTTTTTCTTAAATTATACTTTACTTTAGAATTAAACTTATATTCTTTAAACTTATTATAGCTATAGTAGGCTATTATTTAACTATTATATTAATAGAGTAAAAACTTTAAGTAACTATTATTAGCTTAAAGTTAATAAATATATTAAGTATACTTAAGTAGTAATAAATATATAAAAGCTATTTATAGTTTTATTAAATTTAATATTTCTTATAGGGCTAGAGTTTTAAGAATATACTTTTTATAAAGTAATATTAAGCTATAAGCTACTTTTTCTTATTCTTTATATATATTTTAATAAATTAGTATTTTTAGTTATACTAAAAGTAAAGCTAAAAGTAGTTACTAATTAAATATAACTTAAAAACCTTATAAAATTATAGCTATTAGTTAGTTATTTATAAATTATAAAAATATACTAATTAGCTAAAGCTAATAAGACTTTTACTTTACTTAATAAGCCTATAGTAGGGTTAATTATTAAAACTTATTTACTATAAATAAAATAGAAGAAATAATTTTACTTTTTATAAATATACTAATTAAAGTTAATATAGTTTATTATTATATAGGAAATAAAATATACTTATAAAAAACTAAAGTAATATTATAAAATATTTAAATAAATTAACTATACTAAGTAATATCCTTATTAAAAAAAAACTAAGACTAAAAGTTAAATATAGTATAAAATTACTTATAAATAAATAAAGTATTTATAAAAAAATTATTTTATTATTTTTAAAGTAAACTAGTTTAGTTTAAGGCTTATAAACTTCTTTTAAAGTTTAAATATTTAGTATATAATAATAACTTTAGTTTTTAGTTTAATATAAACTACTTATAAACGTACTAACTAGAGTTAATATAACCTACTATTACTTATAAATTAAATTAACTTAATAATAAAGGCTAAAGACTTAAATATAATAGAAAATAAAGTATACTTAAGCTTTATAAAGATAGTTTAAAATTTTAATAAATTTTATTAGTACTAAGCTTAAGTACTTTTTTTAAAGTAAAAATATTTAATATTTAATAACTACTTTAGCTTAGAGCTTAATATAAGCTACTTAATAAGTTTAGCTTAAAGTTTACTTTACTATTAGTAAACTATTAAATATTTTAATTAATTTTAAGTAACTAATTAAATAATTTACTTTACTTATAGCTACTAACTTACGTTAGCTTTAATAAGTAACTTTAGTTTACTTTTTTAGTATTTAACTTTTTAGTATTTAAATTATTAACTTAATTAATAAAGTAAATATAGTATATAAAAAGTTTTATATTAGTTTTCTACCTAAGGACCTTAGTAAGTAGTTAAAGACTAACTTATTAGTATTTTTACTATATTTAGCCTATTTTAGCTTAGATAGAAAGCTACTAAGTTATTAAACTTAACTTAAATCTTAGTAGCGTAGTTAGGCGCTATAATATATAAAAATAGTTTAAATTTTTAAAAGCTAGTCTTTAACTTTAGTTTTACTTACTAATTATATTTTTATTAATTTAGATTATAAGTATCTACTATTTTTTTAATTTTAAACTTATTAGTAAGTAAACCTACTATAGTATATAAAATAAAATATTTTTAAATAAATTCTACTTAAGTTTACTTTTAATTTTAGTTTTACTTATTTATAATATACTTAATTTATTTTTATACTTTTTTTATATAGTTTTTACGTTTTTTTTTTTTTAATTCTATATTTAATTTTATATTACTATACTTTAATTTTATATTACTTATCTTTAGTTTTACTTATAATATATAAGTACTAATAGTAATTTACTACTTCTCTTTAAATAAGTACTTTATAAATATTTTTTAATATTATAACTTATTACTTATAATTTTTACTATACTTTAAGCTTATTACTTTTTAATTAAAATTATTACTAACTTTTATAATTTAGCTATTTTATACTTACTTTTATAATATATTATAGCTTACTATTTTTAAAGCTTACTACCTCTCTAGCTTATAGCTATTTAATTAAGTTATTACTTTTTTCTATAATTTAACTACTCTATATATACTTTTATAGTATATTATAGCTTACTACTATTTACTTTATATATACTTTTATAATATATTATAGCTTACTACTACTATAGCTAGCTACTATTTATACTAAGTTATTACTCTCTTTTATAAGCTACCTATTTTATATATATACTTATAGTATATTATAGCTTACTAATACTATAGCTTACTACTAATTATATTAAACTATTACTAACCTTTTACTTTTTATACTTATATAACTTTTTAAGCTTACTAATTAGTAGCTAGTATTTTTTAAAAAGTACTAGTTAAGGCTTACTTAAGCGCTTTTACTTATATAAAGTTACTTACTTTAAAAGATAGCTACTTTTAAAAATACTAATACTTATTAGTTTAGAATTTTTTTATTTATATACTTTAGAGTATTAATTATATATAAAAGTTATATTTAGAGGTTTATATTATAAAACTTAGTTATAGTAAATATACTTTATATAAAGAAAATTATTAGAAGTAATCTAGCCTATATAAATAAAAATACTTAAAAGTACTATATTACTTATATATTACTTATTACTAAGTAAAATTTTTAACTTTTTTAAAAAAGTTAAGCTATTATTAAGTAGCTTTTTTAATACTTTTAAAAAGCGTTAGTAAAAGCGTTAACTCTTTTAAAAAGTATTAGTAAAAGTATTAACTTATTTAAAAAAATTAAGCTATTACTAAATAGCTTTTTTAATACTTTTAAAAAGTATTAGTAAGAGTATTAATTTATTTAAAAAGTATTAGTAAAAGCGTTAACTTATATAAAAAAATTAAGTTATTATTAAATAACTTTTTTAACTTTTCTAAAAAAAATTAATAAAAGTATTAAGTTATTTAAAAGTATTAAGCTATTACTAAGTAGCTTCTTTAATACTTTTAAGTAATTTAAATAATTTCTAATTAAGTTACTAAGTAGCTTTAAACTTTTTTTTACTTTTATAACTTTTTACCTTTATAACTTTTAAATTTATTAAAGGGGGTATACTAAATAGCTAAAGGGGTATACCAAATAAGGTCTCTCTAGTTAAATATAAAAAAAGTTTTAGTAATTATAGATAAACTTAATAAAGTATTTAATCTTATTTATATATTAATAGTAAATAACTAGTAAGAGTAAGAAAAATAAACTTGTTATAGGCTAAGCCTCTAAGGCCTCAGCTGGTTAGCCTTAGTGTCCTTTAGCTAAGCCCCTAAGCCCCTAAGGCCTTAGCTAGATAGTCTTAGTATCCTTTTTATTCTTTCTTAGCCTTACTACTAGATAGTACTACTTAGATACTCTTTTAGTACTTATAGTAGTTAAAAGTACTATACTATAGTTATAATACCTTATAATATAAAGGCCTACCTAGACCTTAGTATAGGGGCTATCTTTAAGAGCCTACCTAAAAGCCCTTATAGCTCTCTATTAAATTTACTTATTATTACTCTATACTTAAGCTATTAAAGTAGCCTCTTATATTTAAATTTAATTATTTTATAATATATAAGTATTATACTTTTAATTTCTTATAGCCTTTTAGAGCTTAATCTAAACTTAGCCTATTACTTAGTAAACGCTATTTATAAAAGCCTTAATTAACGTATTATATTAAGTCTTATAAGTAGAAAGCCTATTAAGTAAAGTCTTAATTAATATAATATACTAAGCTTTATAGATACTAGATCTTTAAGATTAAAAGTCTTAAGATATATAATTTCTTAAGCCTTAAGTAGCTTCTTAAGTTATCTTTTAAAGCCTATTTAATAGTAAGCTAATAGCTAGCTATTAGTAAAATAGACTATTAATTAATATTTAAAAAAGTTTATACTTTAAGTTATTAAAAAGAATAAAAACATAATTATAACTACTATAGTCTTACGTAGTATAGCTTAAATAGTAGTACCTAATAAAGTCCTACTACTATACTTATATAAATAATAATAGTAGTATTTTTAGAATTCTATTATTATACTAAATTTAAAGAAATAGCTTAATTAAAAAATTAGTACTTAAGTACTTAGTATAAAAGGATATAATTTAGCCTTTTAGTATAAAAGGCTAATAATACGCTTACCTATTAATATTATTAAGCTTTTTAAATTTTATATTTAAAATATTTTAGCTAGTAAATCTTAGGATAAAGCTCTTACTAGTACCTAGCTCTAGGTAAAAGAGTAAGGCTATAGTAAAAAGAAAGCCTTAAAGGCTATAGCTAATATTAAAGAAATAATTTAATATCTATTTATAGTAAAGATAGCGTTAATATTAATACTAAAATCTTTAATATAGAATTTTTTAAAAAAAAGGGTTATTAAAGACCTACTAAAGACTTAGACCTAAGAACTATTAGCTCCTTATAACTAAGCTAAAACTTAACTACTACTATAGTTAATAATATTACTAATAGCCTTTAATATAAAAAGATTAACTAAAGAATATTATAAGCGCCTTCTTAACCTTTAAAAATTTAATAGTATAAAGTTAAAGTATCTAAGTTAGTGCCTAGCTATTATAAGTAAATTTACTACTAACTAAGATAACTACTTAATATAAGAGTTAAGTTACTAATACGTCTATAGCTGCCTTAAGGGTAAAGCCTATACTATTATAACTCCTTTTATAAAGTTTAGCTAGAAAACTAGCTATAATATTAATTAATTATAGATCTTTTTAGACTCCTATTTTAAGGACTATTATATAAAAGTATAAGCTTATAATAAAATTACGTATATAAAATAGAGTAAGTATAAAATTAAAAAGTACCTCTATAACTTTAAAGAATAGTAGTTATATATAGGTCTTAATAATAATAATATAATAAAGATAATACTGTTTTAAAATAGCCTAAAGGATAAGATTTAGTCTTAATTAATAAAAGTTTATATTAATTTATATACTATACTCTAAGAGAGAGCTATTAAGATATTAAATAATATATTTTAATATAAGATCTATAATAAGCTAGTAAGAAAAACTAGCTTTTATTTAAGTAATACTAAATTCTTATACTATATAAAGAAGTAAAGCTATTTACTATTAAATAATAAAATAAATAGTATTAAATATACTAGTAAAAATAGCCTCTTTAATAAAAAAAGAGATTACTATAAAACTAAAAACCTTTATTTTAACTATAGTAAAAATAACTACTACTTTTAAAATTATTATAAAAAAGTAAGCTTAACTAAAAATAGCTTAAAAAAGCTTAAAGATTAAAAAGTAATTTTAGCTAAAGTAGCTAAAATAAGAAATAAAAGTAAGTACTACTCTAATAAAACTTTAAGTAGTAAAAAAGCTACTATTAAAAGAGTATTCTTTAAAAATAATACTCTAAATAAGAGTTTTAATAAAGAGCTTTTAAGAAAAGAGTAGCTTTTATTAAAAGTTATAAGTAAAAACTAAAAGTAAGTAAGTATAAAATATAAAAAAATTAAAACTAGTTTAAAAAAACTAATATATAGAGTAAGGTATTAGTTATAGATACTTTAGTTAATTTAGATTATTATACTTTAATAATAATTAACTCTAGTAGCTTTATTTTTACTATAATTAGCTTAATCTTTACTTAAAAAGCTTACTTATAGTATATAAAGATAATACCCTAAAAGGTTATTAGGATTAAAAGAAGTAGCTAAATTAACTAAATAGCTTATTTTAAGTTTAATATTAATAGATACTAGGACTATAAATAGGAATATATAGCTAATTAGTACTCTAAATTTAATATTATACTTAAAAAACTATAAATAAATAAGTATAAAGTTACGCTTATACCTTATAAACTATCTATTTATATATACTTAATTAGATAAAGAATTTACTTCTAAGCTTATAATAGG
Organism: Lophiotrema nucula; assembly: GCA_010015825.1. Taxonomy (NCBI): domain Eukaryota; kingdom Fungi; phylum Ascomycota; class Dothideomycetes; order Pleosporales; family Lophiotremataceae; genus Lophiotrema; species Lophiotrema nucula. Next base: position 1,089,477 of record ML977325.1, on the reverse strand, counting down.
AGGTCTAAATAAGACAGCTTAAAGCCTTAAGAAATTAGAGCTATAGTATATATATTATAAATATAATATTTAAAGAAGAAAGGATCTATAATCTAAGTCTTTATAGTATTTATAGTAGATATTAATAAAGTACTAGTACTTAAAGCTAAGGTTAACTATAAGGCCCTACTACCTAAAGCTTATAAAGATTAAGTATAAATATTTAATCCTAAAACTATATTTAAGTAAGCTTTATATTAGCTAGGTATTAACTATATAATTAAAATAGATAAGAATAAGAAAGATAAAAAAAAACTAGCTCTATAAAAACCTTTATATAATATAAGCTAAAAAAACTCTTTATTTTTTATAAGTACTTTATATTACTACTAGATAAAGAGTAAATCTATATTAATAGCTTATCTACTACTTTATTAGTATTATTTATTAAGAAATTAAGTAAAGGCTTACGTTTCTATATAGATTACTAAGCCCTTAATACTATTACTTAAAAAAACTATTACTCTTTACCTTTAATCTAAGAGACGCTAAATAATATTATTAAAGCTAAATACTTTATAAAGATTAATATATCTACTATCTTTTATAAGATTTATATCTATAAGGGAGATAAATAGAAGACTACGTTCTATACTTAATTTAGCTTATATAAATAAATAGTTACCCCCTTTAAACTAGTAAATATACTAAGTACTTTTTAGTATTATATTAACTAAATATTATAAGAATATATTAATAACTTTTACTTAGTATATCTAGATAATATATTAATCTATACTAATAGATCTCTTAGGTAGTACTATAAAAACGTAAATAAAGTACTTAATACTATAAAAATAGCTAGCCTTCTACTAGATATTAGTAAGTATAAATTTAATATTATTTCTATAAAGTATTTAGGCTTTATTATTAAAGTAAAGAAAGGCCTTTATATAGATTTTAAAAAAGTTAAGGCTATTAAAGAATAAAAAATACCTTATATATAAAAAAGTATATATAGTTTCTTTAAATTTATAAACTTTTATTAGTACTTTATTAAGGACTATTTAGACCTAGTTATACTTCTTATATTTTTAATAAAATTAAATACTCCTTTTTACTAAAGAAAAGATTAATAAAATACTTTTAATAAGCTAAAAGCTATTTTTATTACTAAACTAGTACTAGCTTAGTTTAACTAAGATTATAAAACTATTTTAGAGATAGACTCTTTAAAATAGTTAACCTTTAGAGTATTTTTATAGTATAGTAATAATAAGTTACTTTACTTAGTTACTTACTTCTTAAAGAAGATAAATATTTATAAGGCTAACTATAAAATATATAATAAAAAGTTATTTACTATAATTAATTACTTTAAAGAATAGGATATAGAGCTCTACTTAGTTAAGAAGTTTATAGTTATTATAAACTATAAGAATTTTAAGTACTTTATAAAACTATATTAGTTAAATAATTATTAAATAAAGTAGTTTTTTATTTTAAAAAGATACTAGATAGCTATTACTTATTAACTTAGAAACTTAAATAAGAGAGCTAATACTCTCTTTTATTATAAATAGAATATACTTAAAAGTATAATAGATAAATAACTATAGTACTAATATATATAGTTATTAAAATCTATTACTATTAATAATTAGGATAACTCTAAGGATAAAGACCTAATACTTATTATAGCTACTTAAATTAAGGCCTTTAGTACTCCTATTAATACTAAATAAAATCTAAAAGAGCTATTATTTAAGAAATAGTAGATAGCTACTTAAATAAAAGATAAAGTATACTTATAGGCCTAGTAGGCTATACTAAATAGTAAATAAAGGTTCTTATTAGAAATAAACTAGAAAGCCTTTATCTTAAAGTATTTAATAAATACTAATATAGATCTTTAATATTAAGATTATTAATAAGTCCTAGATAATAAATCCCTATAAATAAGAATTATTTATACTATATATACCTTACCTACTTTAAGTTATCTAAAAAAAGACTTTACTTATAAAGTAATTATATAAGATTTCTTCTAGCTAAATATATTAAATAATATCTATTAATATATTAAAAACTATAATACTTATAGATAAATAAAACCTTAGTAAAATAGCCTTTATAAACTACTAAAACTATTACTATTACTAGAATAGATTTAGAAAAAGATTTTAATAAATTTTATTATTAAACTACTTAAAAGTAAGGGCTGTATAAACCTAATAGTTATTATAAATTATTTAAGTAAAAATATAGTCTTTATTTCTTTACTAAATATTAAAGTTACTATAGTAGTTAATACTTTTATCTAGTTTATAGTTACTTACTACTAGTTACTAGATACTATTATTTTAGATAAAGGAACTTAATTTATTAGTAAATTTTAAATAATACTTTATAAGTTTTATAGTATTAATTATAGATTATTAATAGCCTATTATTTATAAACTAATAGTTTAATAAAGAGGATAAATTCTATTATTAAAGCTTACCTACGTGCGTATATTGCGTAGGATTAAAAAGACTAAGTAAAATATATTAAAATAGCTATAATAACTATTAAAGTATAAAAAGTAGTAGTAATAAAGATAAGCCCTTTTTTTCTTTAATATAGATATTATATAGACCTTCTATAGTTATATCTAGCTATTAAGATAACTAAAACCTTATACTTAAATAAAAAGAAAGCCTTAGTAATTATAAATAAACTTAAAAAAGCATTTAATCTTACTTATATGTTAATAGTAAATAATTAGTAAAAATAAAAAAAATAGGCTAATAAGAGATATAAAGGGGCTATATAACTATAGATAGATAATAAAGTATAGCTTATACTTAGAATATATATAAAGACTACGCGTATAAGCAAAAAGCTAGACTAAAAAAACTTAAAGTATATAGTTATTAAGCTTATTAGAACTTATACTATTAAATTAAATATACTAAGTAAGACTAAAAAGGTCTTTAACGTAGATAGACTACGCCTTACTATTAGTAACCTACTATTAAGTTAACTATTAATAGACTACTAACTAAAGCCTATTATTATTAATAGAGAGCCTAAGTACTTTATTAAAAGGATTATAAATAAATAGAAATATTACTATAGATATAGATTTTAGTATTAGCTCTTAGTTAAATAGAAAGACTATAAGAAACCTACTTAAGAATCTACTTTAAAGTTTATAAATATAAAAGCCTTAGTAGCGTAGCGTAGAACTACGCTAAGTACTTAAAAGTATTTCTATCTTTTTATCTTTTTATCTTCTTACTATTATACCTACCTTTAAAGCTATAGACGCTAAAGTTCTAACTAAATAAAAATATAATAAAACTACTAACTTATTTACCTAAGTATTATAAAGTTATTACGTAGAATAATTATTTAAAGGTAGATAATCTATATATATTTAGTTAAGTAATAGTCTTATAGTATAATACTATTATATAACTATACGTATAGAGGTTATTTACCTTTTACTTTAAAGTTTAAACCTAGCTATATACTATTACTATTACGTACTTTCTTTTTACCTTTTTTAAATAAGCCTAACTCTAATAGAGAAGTATTATTATAGGCTAAGCCTTTAAAGCCTTAGCTAGTTAGCTTTAGTATCTTTTAGCTAAGCCTCTAAGCCCCTAAGGCCTTAGCTAGATAGTCTTAGTATTCTTTTTATTCTTTTTTAGCCTTACTACTAGATAGTACTACTTAGATACTCTCTTAGTACTTATAATAGTTAAGAGCGCTATACTATAGTTATAATACCTTATAATATAAAAGCCTGCCTAGACCTTAGTATAGGGGCTATTCTTAAGAGCCTACCTAAGAGCCCTTATAGCTCTCTATTAAATTTACTTATTATTACCCTATACTTAAGCCATCAAGGCAGCCCCTTACAAAACTAATAAAAAATATAAAAGGGCTATATAACTATAAGTAGATAATAAAGTATAGTTTATATTTAAAATATATATAAAGACTATATATATAAGTAAAAAGCTAAACTAAAAAAACTTAAAGTATATAGTTATTAAACTTATTAAAACTTATACTATTAAATTAAATATACTAAGTAAAACTAAAAAATTTTTTAATATAAATAGACTATACTTAGTAGCTAGTAACTTACTATTAAGTTAACTTTTAATAAACTACTAGCTAAAACCTATTATTATTAATAATAAGCTTAAGTACTTTATTAAAAAAATTATAAATAAATAAAAATATTACTATAAATATAAATTCTAGTATTAACTTTTAGTTAAATAAAAAAAACTATAAAAAACTTACTTAAAAACTTACTTTAAAGTTTATAAATATAAAAGCTTTAATAGTATAATATAAAACTATACTAACTACTTAAAAGTATTTTTACTTTTTTACTTTTATACTTACTTTTAAAGCTATAAATACTAAAGCTTTAATTAATAAAAATATAATAGAGCTACTAACTTATCTACCTAAGTATTATAAAGCTATTATATAGAATAATTATTAAAAGAAAGTAATCTATATATCTCTAGTTAAGTAATAGTTTTATAGTATAATACTATTATATAACTAAATATATAAAAGTTATTTACCTTTTACTCTAAGATTTAAACTTAGCTATTTTTTATTATTATTATTTTTATTTTTTTTACTTTTAAAGTATACTATATAGAGATACTAGAGTAAAAAACTAATTAAAAATAAGTTAACTTTTAAATAATTTATTTTACTTATATACTAAAGTATTAATAAGATAAGTTAACTTAGTTACCTTTTTACTTTTTTAGCCTAAGTTTAAGCTTAGCTATATACTATTACTATTATATACTTTTTTTTTACTTTTTTTAAATAGGTCTAACTTTAGAAAGGAAGTATTATTATAAGCTAAGCCTTTAAGGCTTTAGCTAGCTAACTTTAATAATACTTTTTTATTTTTTCTTACTCTTTTTTATTATATAATTTAAAAACTAATTAATTTTTAGTTATTTTTCTACTTACTAAAGTTACTATATAGTCTTTTAGTTTACTCTCTTTAAAAAGCTTAACTTAAACTTTAGTATAAAGTTAACTTAAAGCTTAATATAAAACTTTACTTAAACTTTATATATAAAAGCTTTTTTTAAAAGCTAACTTAGAGCTCTTATAGCTTCTTATTAATTTACTTATTATTACTCTATACTTAAGCTATTAAGATAGCCTCTTATAATATTTACTTTATTAATTACTTTATTAATCTATTATTATATATAGTTTAGTAATAAAGCTTTTACTAAAGATTTATTAAATAACTATTACTAAAAAGCTAGCTTATTTTAGCTATATCTAAACTTATATAAATAACTTTATCTAACTTTTAGAGTTTTCTTTTAATATTTAAAAGTTATTATTTATCTTATATATACTGTCGCGGGTAAATTTATAGTAGACTACTATATTAATTAATTAGTACTTCTAGTAGAAGTAAACTACCAATCCTAGCTAATACAAGATGACTCTACAGGTAATTTACTATCGATCTAGGCTGTGCGCATCGCACAAGCGCTCCGGAAGATAAGTAAATCCGGCTTAGGATTGGGAGCAGTGCAAAGGCCCCGGCGCTTGTTAAGTCAGCCAACACGTGTCAGCGTCGCAGGCATCCGCCCAACCCAACTCAATTCTCTGAAAACACTAAAATTCGCCACCCCACGTGTGTGTGTGTGTGTGTGTTCTATTATGGCCATGCGCCCTGAGGGTATGGGCCGTTACAATGCGCCAGCTATATACATTCTGCTTCACTCCGTCTACTCCAGTTCAGAAGCCAACTCTGAGACCTGCTCGTCCGATACCTAACCCCATGCTTAACAAAGGAAAGAAAGGAGAGTAATATACTACCATACTACCTATTCGTAGAGGCAAGCTGTAGACTTGTCGAGGCCTCGCGTCCGCAGGGCATTTCCGGCGTCGTGCGTCTCTTAATCGGCAGCGCACTGGCCGAGGCGCGTTTATAGACAGCTCGCCATAGGTTTACGAGGCAGAAGAGGGTATCCTCAGCTGCCTCCGCTCTTCCGCCTCCTTCTTCATCTCTACCTGCTGCGTCTTCTACGTTTGGTTGTAGACGTCCAGTGCGCTTTGCAAATTCAATCGTTGCCTTAACTGCTTCTATAGTCGGCCTCCACCGCTCTATAGGTCCGTCAATGCTCTGTCCGCCTTCCTGTCTGCTTGAGTATCCTCCCAGCGCGTACGATAGCTCTCCGAATCGATGTCCATGCTGTTGTTTTAGCTTCTCTCGGTGCTCATGGAGTGCACAAGGCTGCACAAGGCTGAACGAGGCTATGCTGAGTTTGATGCCCAACCGGATTCCCCCTCGGGTGTCAGCATGATATGATAGGCTGAAAGGGACAAGGGCAGGTGGATAAGATGCATTGTCGAATTTCTTGCCACGACTGAGGCCGTACAGTCTAAGCCTCTTGTGCCACTGCAGTTCAGCTGAAGCGATGGCGTGCAAGGTAGCCTAGGAAATTTATAAAGCGCTCAGCTGGCCTTAAGGATTTTTTTGACTTAAGCAAGCGAAGACATGGCGACGGCTAGCTCTAGTTGCGAGGCTTTCGATCCCGTGCTTGAGGATGTCGAGCCACCGTTTGTGTTCGCCTACGAGCAGGATCCTTCTCCGCGTACACCAGACCCAGAGGAGTGCAGCGACGGTATGTTGGCGATTGCAACACAGTGCAGAGTGTACCTCCTGTTAATGCTTAAATGTAGCAGGTAGCATTTTGACTACTTCAACGCGACTACAAGTCATCGAGATAGACGAAGGAGAGATGCCGACACCCGAGGTTCCCATCCTACTAGTTGGGGAAAGTGCGAACGAAGCAAGCTCTCCAAAACATAATGTAGCTTCTTCCACTCCCGAGGCGACCGAGACGACGAATTCGTCGCAACCTTCAGCTCCATTGCCAGGCAGTGATTCACCGGTTTCTGATACACCGGATTCACAGGCTACGCTTCTCGCAACTCCTACTTCCGGAGTGGAAGTGATGAATTTTCCTTCTTCAATAAGACCGCCAGTGTCCAAAACCACCCATGACAGCTCAACCTCCATCCGTCCGACATGCTCGCTCAACCTCGTCTGCTACCGGAGCAGCTGTCGAAAGGCGCAGGTCGTAGTCACGTACCGAGACAAATTCAAGACACAAGAAGAATACGACAAAGCCGTAAAGGAGAACCCCAAGCTCCTCACCACAGACGAGGACTTTCTCCGAGAGCTGAGGAAGCGGTATCGGAACGAGCTCTGCAGCTTCTGGCGCCGCCACCTCTCTCTTAAGACGCTCAAGCGTCTGCGTCTGCTATCGGTGCGTCCGCTCATCTCCTTTCACAACCCAAACTCACAATGCGCAGTACACGGAAACTACGCGCCCAACACATGTCCCGTTGGACGAACTCACCATGCAGGAAGTCTTCTATGCCTACCAGCATCCTGCATACTTCCACGGGCAAACTCATTGGGTGGAATGGGTGTTCCGCCTCCGTCGTACTCCTGTGCGGCACGCGCTAGAGTTTGTGGAGGGGTGGAATGGTACACGGATTGCTGTGCTGGGGCTCATACCGTGCGTGGCGTCGACCATGGTCGGGGTGCTGTGGAGTGCGATGGGAGGGGATGTGCAGACTTCCTTTACGGTCGCGGGCTTCATTCTAACGGTTACTACTGGTGAGTGGAATAAGAGTAGAAGGGGTGGGGAAAGGAGAATGCTGACGAAGTGTAGTGCTGCTAGCGCTGTTGGCGGTCATTAGTGGGATTGATTCGAGGTTTGGATAGGAGCTGGAGAATGACATCTGCATCTCTTGTTCCAAGATCATGTCTCGAAATCCCTGAACCCATTACGCTCAAAGGACAGCTCCTAATATACACTCTAAACCTACCATGAATGGAGCAAATAGACTCCTCAAGCCTCCCCCGTAGGTATACTCATCCCATGCATCCCCCTATACCCACTCCTCTCCGGCACTTTCCACCCCCTCAACACCTCCTCCCTCTCCCCCTCCACAACCTCCAAAACCTCTACTTTTATCGGCCGACACGTACTCTTCATTCCGCCATCCGCCTCCCCGTCCCCATTCCCATCCTCTCCCTTCTCCCCGCCAGCTGCCTCGTCCGCCTGATGCCACCCCCACGCACTCAGATCACCCCCCGGACATGTACTCAGCGCACACAGTAAATCTTGCTCCGCAAAGAAAGTGATGAAAGACTCTGTTGTTGCTGGGGAGGCCTCCATGAAATAGCGTCCTTCGGCGTCGAGGCCGGTCACTCAACGCAGAGCTGGACAACAACTTGACTAAATCACCTCGCGAAGCCTAGACGCAACTTCTACCGGGCTACCCTCGCATAAGGTTGAATGGTCGAGATAGATTACTAAACTTTCTCAAGAAGGAATCCTACTCGGTAGAGCTAGATCGAATAGCTAGCAAGCTATAGTGGATGTCAAAGCAGGATAGTGCCAACATCTCCCCGCTCCATCGCCAGCTTGTGAAGAGGCGAAGCATCGTTGTGACAGAGGATCCCAAGCTGCACCTGGTATGAATCAATGATCGAATATTCGTGAAGTCGCTGCCCCAGTACCTTATGTCGTATGCATTTTGGCACGACGTTCCTGGGAAGCGATGCAAATCTTACAACTCTGAGTCACTACAGTCATGTTCGCCAAGGCAGCCCTGGGCTACCTCAGGACGTACTTCTATCTTGTCAGGTCAGAATCTGACTTTCACATCGCCCAGGATCCCAATCTGCACCTCATCCTATCAGGAACTACTTAGGAGCAATTATGTAATTTCACAACGGATCTAGCCACGATTTCCAACAGCGATGTTTCCGAACGCTATGCATATGGCGAGATCAGACTCACTCGACTTAATTTCTACGCACGATTGCTGCTCGGAAAGTCACACTTCCAACGGGTAGAGTACCAGTACAGCGAGTGCTTTGCTCGCTTTTTTGGCCTAATCTTGTTTGTAGCTGGGGTTGTGTCGATTCTTCTTAGCGGACTTTAGGTCTCCGTCGCAGTCCAATGCGTAGATCCCGATCCCTATCCGAATGGCCAAGCACTCCTAACGGTGGCTTTCCGGTCCAGTGTATCCTTGATGCTGCTGTTTTGCACTATTCTCATAGCTCTGCTTGCTATTTTCTTGTACAAGATTACAAGGGAATGGAGATATGCTATCCGAGACCGTCTTCGACTTCTGGAGGATGGACGAAGGTAACCGCGCGAGGCCCAACTTCTGCGATGTAGGAGGCTTAAGAGGCTACAGAATAATATACTATTCCCTCCCCTTATCGTCCTTTCCTTTTAGCAATAGAGGGTCTAATACAGTTTGAAATGCATCGCACTACACAAGTATACTTATAAGCGATATGTAACGGTAATCTATATAAATTGCCACTAGCTATTGCCACCGCTAGCAGGGAGGACGGCCGACCCGCACCGACACAGACCTTGTGGGGTGGCAAATTCTAGTGTTTTCAGAGAATTAAGTTGGTTGACGGGAGGTCACTCATTAGACCAAATTACGAGAAGCCGGTGTCGCTAGTACTGGCAGACTTCGTACGATGGCAAATCGTAACACGGAGCTACAGGGGTTTTGCTCCGCTCATATATCCAGATAGCGTAATTCGAGACAATCTACCACCTGGTACGCCTTCATGGGTCATGAACATCCTCTGCAAGAGCGCTTATGCAGACTTCGGTGGACTCACTGTTTTCACGACATGGCACAATGCTGCGGGGAATACTGCCATTACAGTAGCGCCCTGCGAGTCTCCGTACAGTCTTATCATAAAAGGATTTCAATTCGGTCGAATAGACCGAGTGGTCACCCAGGAGCTACGGTACAAAATAAAGACTGGCGGACCTTATATGACGAAGCTCAACGAAACGGATTCAATAGAACTGTTCACTTATCTTTGGCACCAATGTCGAGCGTTCTGCCCACACGACGACGACGCCATATTCTTCCAAAACTGCGTCGCAATGTTCCTCGGCCAAACCATGCTCTAGGAAAACAAGTTTTGGATTGCGTATGCAAAGCGGCACATGTCGTTCGACACGTACGAATACTTCAAACATCACTGGAGTCCATTCCCAGAACCTCAAAACGACGAAGAACTGAAAAAGGAGTCGATGACATGGGACTGCGCCGAGCTCCCCAACCGGGCTGTGTACTTGACCACGGCAGGAGACTTGGCTCTTTGTTCGAGAGACACGCGCGCCGGAGACTTGGTAGTCCTTCTTTACGGAGCAACGATGCCAATTATCGTACATCCACTAGGAGGAAACAAGTTTACCCTTCTTGGACCATGTAGCTTCTACGGGCATAAGTGGATGGACGGTCAAGCTCTCGATTACCAAAAAGAGCACGGCATTTCCGACCGGTTTTTCGAGCTTGTGTGAGGCCTGGGGAGAAATATTCCAAGGACCCTATGATGAATCTCACGATAATGGCGTTCGATTCCTGTACTTTTCTGTTTTGTCGTTATCTATCCGGGTATATATATAAGATGTGATGAGGGAGAACGTCTCGTAGGCGTGTACGCACACCTGATCTTACCGACACCGAGCTAGCGGGAAAAATCGCGACTTAGTGCGTTCAGCATTAACACCACCATGAACCAACAACATACAAGGCGCAGTTTCGGACAATTATACCAAGGTACTACCGCACACCCGTCTTGCGTTTTGTATGCATTTACCAAGCTTTCGCATTATTGTTGTGTTTCTGCGGAACGATTGGCTACTTCCCAGCAGCCATATCATTGCTTCGTCCAAGGCACCTGACTCTGTCTCTGTTTCTCCTTCTCTGAAACTCCGGGATACAGCACAATTGTAGAATCCTCAGAAGCACGTCATTAGTCTAGCGAGGGCGCTGATGCCAACAATGCTTTCATCATCGTATCACCATCTGCATCATACTTACACACGAACGGACAGTATTTACCGACATATGGGAAAGCTTCCAGGATGTGTCAAGAGCTTGCTCAATGCCGTTAACTACTAGGTGAGCTAAGACCCTTCTCCGACAGAGCCCCGAGAATAAAGCAGCGTGCTATGGAGACCTTACGTATAACCACCTTGTATCCTATACTCTTGAGGTGGAAGACCTGTCATTCCTATTCAAAATGAGCCGTAAAAACAGGCATGTAGCTGTCAACGGATGCAGAACCTGCGATATATTCTCACACGTGTACGAACGTAACGTCTATAAACAATGTCGTACTTTCAATATTGAATTATCTCCATAAACCACAACAGTCCTTCATATCGTCTCGCTATCTCCAAATTGGTCCACGCAGCAACTCATCCGCAAAATGCACCTAACGAGTTCGACTTCATCGTCATTGGAGGTAAGCATACAGCTCCATTGTATTGTTTCAGAAAAGCGCTTCCCCGAGCTGACAAGTACTGTATGAGGCACAGCAGGGTGTACAGCAGCAGGACGACTCGCAGAAAACGCTGATATGAAAATCCTTGTCATCGAGGCAGGTCCGCACAACACCGATGAGATAGACATGATCTCTACACCTGGTCGGGCATTTGAACTCAAAGGGAGTCAGTACGACTGGGGCTACAAAGCATCAATGATCGACCGACCCGAATATACACGCGTTGAGAAGCCTGATACGAGAGGAAGGTGCTTGGCGGAAGCAGCACTGGCAACTACTACACGTGGTTGCGTGGTAGTAAGGAAACTATTGATGATTGGGTCGAGTACGGCGGCGAAACATGGAGCTGGAAGAACTGCATCACTGGTCTTCCGTTCGTGGGACTAACATTAGCAGTCTGCCACTTACCATGACGACGATGACCTTTACCCCGATGTCAAAGACGTGGGACGCGATGGACCCGTTCATGTCGCTCACCCAGAGCTCCTCCCCGAGACCAGACCTTTCCGCGATGCGTTTAAACAATCTTGGGCTAGTATAGGACTGCAGTTCGGCAACGATGTGTACAACGGCTCTCAGAGTGGGCTCTCCAACTGCATAAGCTCCATCTACAAGGGTGTACGATCCGATGCATCTGTATTCCTTGAAGGGAGAGACAACGTCACTGTGATGCCACTGACTTACTCTAAACTGCTCGATTTCGATGGCACAAAGGCTGTTGGTGTCACAGTCACCCACGACGGCCAAGACTATACGTTCAAGGCTAGGCATGAAGTCATCGTATCGCTAGGTGTATACGAAAGCCCTAAGCTTCTCCTCCTCTCGGGCATCGGTCCGGAGGACCAATTGAAGCAACACGGCATTGACGTGCGCGTTGACTCGCAGCATCATGGTGAGGATCTGCTAGATCATCCAATTCTGGCGCATTGCTTTCGACTCAAAGACGGCTTCGATCTTAATAGTCACATCTTGCGCCCTGGTCCGCAGAAATCCGCTGCAATTGAAGCCTACCAGCGCAACAAGGAAGGTCCGCTCAGCAGTAGATCATTAGATCTCGTTACTTTCCCGCGCTGCGATGAGAAATCCAAGACATTGAAGGACTATAGGCAGTATCTGGCAGAACATAATAGCATCGATCCCTTTAGTCCAGCTGGACAGCCGCGTTTCGAGATCGACTTCGTGGTAAGTCTCAGGCATTCTAAAGAACTATTCCTTCAACTTTATGCTAACTACGTAACAGCCAATGTTCTCTGCTCCCTTCCAATGGCACCTGAGGGCGACTGGCTGACGGTCGTTGTCGATCTCAAGTCAAGCTGCGCTCCAAGGACGCTCTAGAACAACCCGAGATCAACCGCCGCTTCTTCTCCGATCCACTCGATCTTGTCGCGCTTCGTGAAGGAATCCGGTGGATTGATGACATTCTTATGACGGGCGATGGCATGAAGAATATCATCGGAGAGGACTACCCCTTGGGCGATGCCGCGTAACTCAGACGAGGCTATGAAGACGATGTTTCTGGAGCGGTCGCAGACTGGATTCCGTAAGTTCATGACCTGGATTTTGCAACATGAGCATGTAGTTCCTTCCAACCATAACTAACACTCGCACAGATCCATGTGGATCCTGCCGCCTCTCCAAAGATATCTCGCAAGGTGTAGTCGATACGAATCTCCAGGTCCATGGCACTGATTCTCTGCGTGTAATCGACGCCTCTAATTTTCCTACCATCCCCGATTGCCGTATTCAGAATGATGTGTATATGGTTGCAGAGAAGGGCGCGGACATGATCAAGGCAGCGTACCAGCATTTGTACCGCAAGCCATCTGATGGGGGTTCAATTGTTACGAGCGCGCTAGGCCGTATCTTAGACTAAGGACGTCCACGAATGTAGCTTAATAGAGCACCAGACTGTGTAAAGTTGAGCGGGTTAATGCATGTACGTGACCTTACGAAACCAGAAGTTACGGTCGATGCCGATGCTGATGCTGAGAATATAGAGAGTGAACGTGTCGCGAAGAAGTCTATATGTAGAGTAGTATGGTGTTCTCGGGTATTTATGCCCGAAGTTTATGTATGAGGTGGTGGCAGGGGAAAGCAGGGTGCGGCGGTATACCTGTCAGTCCGATCTCCGGACCCGCCAGTATGAAAGAGATAATAGTAGTTATGAGATTGTTCAAGGATCTCAGAAGGGTTGTAACGAGCTTGTGGATCGCGAAGTCTGTTGTTCAGTCTCACTGTACTGTGTCGTGTCGTGAATAAATCCGCATCAATATGGCGCCTCACTACTCGGAGGAGATGAGTGCACTGGCCGCAAGGTAACCTGTTGAGATGCTTGCAACGCCCGTCGAGGTAAAGGTATTGAAGACTCAGAAACCAATGAACGAAAGAAAGTGGAGGGAAACAAATAGCATGCAGTATATGTATTCGTGAGTTCTCTATTGGTGTCGAGAAAACGGACCTAGCTATGTATTGGAAGTTTGCCAGTCATGATAACGGTAATTGCGCAATTACCAACAAGTTCGGAGCCTCGAGAAAGATCGTAGTGTCTGACATTAGAAGGCCATTTGAAACGAGTGTGAATATCGGCGAGCCGAATTCGAGCGATCAGATGGACCTGGCCGGGTGAACAGGATCAGACTCCGGAATCTGTCATAGGACATCCGGTCGGTTGGGCTGAACACCAACTTGACCAGGAGCTACAAAGGGCACTGGCCGTAGCAAGAGCAGGAGAGGCGCCCTTTGGCCAAATGACGTTTGCCGCAGCCTGGTCTTCGAGGACCTGTAGATCGAGCCCCCCAGATGCGTGGCCGGCGATATGGCAGTGCATCAGCCAGGCACCCGGGTTGTCTGCTGGGAAGGCGATTATGGCTGATCCTCCGCTGGGAACTGTAAAAACATCTCGTCGGGGAAGGGACGGGCCCGAAGGCTCAACTGAACCATCGCCATAGGTGAGGTTGAAAATGGCAAAATCATGGCCATGCAAATGGATCTAGGAGAGAGTGCTTAGCTCTGAACTGACTCAATCTTTTTTGCTTTGACTTACTGGATGGTCGTCGTCGGATTGGATGCCGAGATAAATCTGATAGATTGTGTTAGCTAATAACACATAGCACAAAATAGAGGGGAAGGACTTGCCCATTCTGAGGTGATGGAGGTTACATTGTTGAAATCTGTAGAAAAGTCTTCCGGTACAATGACAGATAAGTTGGGCCAGTTCGTGTTTTGGAGATTAATGAAAGTTGGATTATCCCACTGAACCTGGAGTGGTTCAAAATCGGATAAGTTTGGGTTTATGTTGTAGAACAGATTGCCAAGGCTACCGGAAAAGATGACGCGCGGGAGATCAGAATTGCTTGGGCCGGGAGGAGTCCAAGGAACGATGGGTAGTATGCTGGCTAGAGGTTCATCCTTGCAGTCTTGAGACTGTGCGTTTGACCACTGGGTGGAGGTTGGATCGGGCCCGGGTGAATTGTCGTAGCTGATGATACCAGTGTTCATGTAATAAGGACCCAGGCTGCCTACTGTTCCGCAAGGTGACTGGTAAGTTCGTATCCAGAAGTTGGTATCTGATGAATTGATAGGGTTCGCTTCAACCACGATATTGTATCTCTGGCCAATGTTCACCCTGATTGCGGTGGTACTGTAAGGCTTGATGGGAACAAAGTCGGCGCTAACGACCCACATCTCGTGGTTATCAATCGAAAAAGTGAATCCGGCTCTATAAGAAGTGTTGACGACGCGGAGCAGATATCGTTGGTTTTTCTGGAATGGAACCCTTAACGGGCCTTTAATTTCGGTATCGTTGGTCGTGCCAGGATAGCATTTCGTAATGTCTCCAACTCCACCCAGTAGAATGCAGGGTTTCAGACTCGATTCGTTGAAAGCAGAGTTATGGTCTGGGAAAGGAGGAACTTTGGTCAGCTGCTTGGATCAGTAAGGGGAAGGAGAATAAAAGTGACACCTACTCCAATCAGTGAGAATCAACGGCAATGCGGGGGTAGAATCGTAGTCCTTGCTACTTGGTCCATGGATTGTCTAGATATGAAAGTAGGTAAAAGTCAGTTATTCGATTCACATCGGTGTGTTTGGGAAGATAGTGACCTACCAAAGGACCCTGTAGTCCATCCGGGTATTGTAGGGAATAGTGCGAATGGTACCAAGAGGAGCCATATTGGGTTGTGGGCCATACGTACTCGAAACTACTTCCAGGAGCGATCGGACACTGGGTGATGCCGGGAACTCCGTCCATGTGCATTTTGGTCCATTGCCTCAATCCGTGAGCGTGGACTGAGACACCTTGATAAAATTCCGGGTCAACATTGACTTTAAGATGAATTGTGTCGCCCCAGCAGGCACGGATCCAGGGGCCTGGGAAGGTTCCGTTGAGCAGTTTACCATAGGGAAAGGTGAGGCCGTCTGCATCCACGGATCCGGCTGTGACATTGTACTCGTAGTAACGGTCAATCCCTTTGGGAGTGTTGGTCACATCCTCATAGGGGGTGGTAGTGCTCAAGTTTGTCAGTCCATCCGGGGAGGTTAACCAGCAATTTAGGTTGTTCCCAGGAGTCCAGCATTGAGTCCAGCCCGACATTGCAGTGTAGTTGCATTGGAAGTCGTCCGAAGTGTCGTAGCCCGGAGGTGTGAAAACAGGGCCTGGCGCCAGAGCGATCACATCATTGTAGTGGTCAGCTGCCAGTGGGAGCTGGAAGCTTGAAGTCACCTCTTGATGATAGGTGGACAGAGTAACGAGCTCTAACAGACGGGTCAAAGCTACCAAAAACCTATCAACTAGCTCCATAACTAGCCGTCGATGCGGAAAATTGGTCTGGTGAGGTACGTGCGAGGACTTGGTTGGATTTCTTCAATGAACAGGAGAGCAAGAGTAGTATGAGGGGGGAAGAGGGGGTGAGAAGGAGCAGGCTAGAGGAGTGAAGAAGAGGTTGGTTAAAGGACGAGCAGAAGGCAACTTTCTACACTCCTAATCTAACGTAGCGATGTTCACATGATAGAGAGGCAATCAAGAGAGAGTAGATCTCCTCAGCTGAACAATGGGTTCGACTTCTGGTGATCGAGTTGTGATAAGCCTGCATGTCTTGAGAACGGCTGGAACACTCAATAGTCAGTCGGTGGCTTGAAAGTGGCTTCTCTAACCCGCTGTCTTCTAAGCGACGCAACTCGGCGGCAACGGGAAAGCTTGAAAGGTATCTTTCTAAGCGAAAATGTTTGCTTTTATGATTAGTTTGCATGATTTCGAGGAACGAATTGGTTCTCGTTTGGCGCGATTTGCCCTTCTTACAAAGCTGCTGCTGCTCTTTCATCCAGGCTATCCCGTAAGAGTCTCCAGAAAATTAGAGCAATACCTGGGGCGTTTTTGATAATACTGATATTTCCAAATCTCCCAATTTCGATTCCTTGATTGAGGCTCTGAGTTGGTTGTGTCCAATCAAGCGGAAGTCCATCGAATTGGCAAAGCTGAGAACTTGTTACGGCTCATAGGCTAGGTAGATCATTGACAGTCGACCGAAACGGAACCCGGGACATTCGCCAAGGAGAATGGATGTAAGATATTAGATCTGGTAAGATAGCATCGATCGCAAAATAGTTTGCAGAGCGCGGGCGCAGCTGAAACAGGACGTCAGCTCTTTGAGGCGTTCCTAATGCGGGGTTGGACAAAGCTTGAGCGGATTGTCCCGCATCTTCTGCATACATTAGTGCGATGAGCACTGATGTGGAAACACTGTGATTATCTTCAGCTTGCGTCGAGACTTGGAGGCGCTTTCAGCCCGCGCTCTCACGGTGATCATTCGCCGCCTCGGGCTGAGGCTACTG
Organism: Lophiotrema nucula; assembly: GCA_010015825.1. NCBI lineage: Eukaryota > Fungi > Ascomycota > Dothideomycetes > Pleosporales > Lophiotremataceae > Lophiotrema > Lophiotrema nucula. Next base: position 1,072,258 of record ML977325.1, on the reverse strand, counting down.
TCATAATGGATGGGATTGCTGGCTTGAACAAAGATCGGAGGCAGTCCTTTACCGCATTCTTGTAGAAGTTCATACGGGATTTTGGGCGATGACGCCTAGCGGCGGCAAGTTTCTGGAGACGATTGGAACAGATTAGAACCACATTGTCCAGCCGCTACCTCTTTCTCACGTCCCATAGCATAAGCCTCTCTTCACTAGCTATCACGAGGCTTCTTGCGGGACACGAAGGCTGGCTGAAGTTCAGGAAGAATTGTCGGGATTGTGCGCTACAACGCTGTTTATGGATGCGATGTGCGAAGGTGGAGTGTACAACTCCGCTGACCTACGGGCTAACCTCGGCTGACCCGCCTTCGCAGAACCGCAGCTGTCAAGGGTATGAACTATAGAAAAATACTAATCAAATAGTAACTAATAATTTATATAAGCTAATTTGTATACAAAGCAGATATAACAGCGTAATAAATTCTTGGATCTCAAAAGTTCTATTTGATTAAAGATTTATTAGCTCCAGGTAGACGAGAAAGGACAAGGCCCCATTGAAATTGCTTAACTAATGGTGATGTACTCTTCAGGTAACACGGCCTTCACCCATACGTCTTCGAACCAGCTTTTCCTTCGATCAACAGGCTGCCTTTCGAACATCGTCATCCCAAACCTCTCATAGATCTTGGCTTCCTTATCAACCACCCGCAGCATTATGAAATAATCCTGCCGAGTACCGCCCTCAGTGACTTCTCCAGTATGCAATAGCCAGATCTGCGCCAACGAACAACCTACGCAATCTGGGAATAGTCGGTATTCCAATGCGTCTCTCAAAGGAATATCCGGGAGTAATTGAAAGCTGCCACTTTCAACACTCACTCCTGGTATCGGGGTCTTGCATAAGCCGTCTACGTCCTTCTTGTACTTTTGTTGGTGTAGGCGGAAGTGTCTCCGGTTCCTAGTTACGCCGGCTGCTTCGATGGCTCTGTTACTGTGGTGGCAGAAGTGGCGGATATAGCATGGAAACAAGCCGACTTTGAGTTTCAAGGACCCGGTTCCGGGACTGATCTGTCCAAAGTTGCAAGGAAGCCTGTCGATTGAATAGGTGAGACGCTGCTTGATGACGCCTGCATTGACTTTCTCGCAGAAGTTGATGTCTTGTCCCGGAGGCACCGAGGCCCATGACCAGGTCGGCGCAGTCCAGCCCTCCCTCGCTATTGCGTTGGTGGTCTTGATATACCAGAGTAGAGACTGTACAAATGTCTTTTTCCAAAACCCTGCGAAGTATTCGTCGCCTGTCACCTCCGATAGCTCGCGCGCGCACCCAGAAATGGCTGGTAGTAGATCGCTCAGTTCCGTGAGATTCAGTCGCATGTATTTAGCCACAATGTCGCGCCAGTACTCGGCGATCGGAGTATCTCGGCCGGGTATAGCTGTGTTCATGAGGCGGTTGGCTCCTATCCTCCTCTGGGTGACATTCGAGCCGTTCGCATGTGGAGCCATATTTGTTGATCCGCACTCGCATGAGAAGTCTTCCAGGCACCTAAACGCAAGCTCCCCATAATTGCAATAGAGAGTCCGCCGAGATAGTAGCCGCTCCTGAAGTACCCATCCTCTCTGCAGTAATGGGTAACGCCTTTGGGTACTTTCGTTGTCTTTGAGAAATCCTAGTGTATCGCACATGCGAGTGCCAATGAGGAATGGTTTGCCGTCATCCGGCGTAATACGCAAGCATATATCGGGGTCCGTCTTGTTGAAGCAGCCGCCCGTTGAATCTGCAGAAGCGGCCGCGGCGATGGTGACATAGCCATTTTTGTAGACGTCTGCCATCTTCGCAGATTCTACTTCCCAATCGTGACGGTCACCCTGTAAGATACACATGGAATCGATCCAAATATACTGAATCTGGAGCCTTCTCGTAATCTCAACAGCGTCCCGGAAGTTTTGTGGCATCGAAGCATAAGGAATAAATTCTTTCGCCTGTTGAAGCGTTTCTCTGGTCGTGCAGCATTTGATCGGGACCTTTCCCCAGCAGTGGCTCAGGCATGTATACTTTCCGACTTGGCCAGGCGAAGTTTCTATTAGTTTCACACCCTCTATGTTCCATCTCTTGATCTCGGTCACGTCTATAAGCCGAGAAGGTGGGCCTGAGTTGATCTTAGGTTGACAAGCAACGTGAGTGTCAACGCAAGTTTTCAACCACTTTGAAGCTCGCGCCATTGAAAGACTCGAATCGGTATCTCCACATAAGAACGATGCCTGAGGCATGGCTGGAAATTGCACGGAGGAACCTGAAATTGATTAGAAGAGGCAAAGGAGCACAGACAGCACTAGCGTACCTAGAGGATTGAATAGCCCGATATGCTGAGTCTCCAACGCGTCGTTAACCAAATATTGCTTTGTCAAGATAAAGTTCGTAGACACGTTAAAAGATGCATTCGTTTTAGATTGGTAGTCGTTAGGCTTGATAAGGGAGACGTGCTCAAAAACCGATCTCAGCACCTCGCATGACGAGCAGCCATTTTGGATCGATGCAAGTAGCTCGGCCAATGTAAAGCCTTGTTTGAGTCTGTCATTATACAATCGCCTCATCTCCTTCTTCTTTTGGAACCGATTTGAACTCTTAGCATCCTCCTGTGGCATTCCCTGGGCGGTAGATTTCTGATAACGTCTTCGCAGATCGCAGGTAAGCAAACAGCCTGAGGTGTCGAATCTGTCATAGAAGTTCCCCAGTGCACCTTCACTGCTGGCGCCAAAAGCATCTGCTTGAGGGAAGTCGACTTTCGAGACACTCATTGTTGATCTGAGCCTCTATTGATTTAAGGTCAACGGAGATTTTGCTTTCACCAGAGTATGGTGTTTCAGCAAATGTGCAGAGTCCAAAGGAAGGACGAGGCTGAAAGTAAGCTCTGTTGGACGAAGGCCTACACCTTTCGTTCAATGGGAAGAATGTTCTTGGTCTTGGGACAAGCTGACGAAAGTGTAGGCAACGTCCTTGATTGTGGAAATGAGGTTGAATTGGGGTGCTTTTGAGATAGGAAATTTGTTGGTGGAGCAGGCAGGCAGCAGCGCCTCCCGGAAACGAAGTGTTTGATTGGCTACTGAGCGAGGAAATGTAGGCGAGTCGATACCGTTAAAGAAACACAAAACGTATGACGAAGCGCCGGAACAGTGCATCAGTTGAAGTAGAGCGTCTTAACGTTAGTGGCTCTCGTCCACTTCACGTTTTTCTTCTGGGAGGTCGAAAATATGCGGCCCATTACCACAATATGGTCCTACGCCCACATCACCTCAATCTTCTCACCCTTGACCTTGCTATTAAACCACTCAAATATTTGTATCTCTCCATCATCCAGAACTTGTGCTCCTTCCAATAGTCTGCTCACTGCAATTTTCTCAGTCGCCATGTACAATTCCAACGTTGCAAGATTTCGCGCTATGCATGCTCGACTCCCGGCGCCAAACGCAAACCAACTCTTGGTCATCTCTTCACTGGCTTCAAGCCACCTTTCCGGTAGGAAAGCGCGCGGGTGTGGGAAGATGTGGGGGTTGAAGTGCAGAGTGTATGCGGCACAGCCAACGATCGTACCAGGTGGAAAGAACGCTGACTTGAAGTTCCAACCACCAGCGGGTACTATACGCGGGAGGCGTGTTGGGTTTGCCATACTTAGTCGCAGTCCTTCCTTGACTACTCCGGAGAGGTATGGCAATGCCTGGATTTCCTGCGCTGCGTCGCCTTTGGCCGAGTTTTCTTCGACTTCGCTTCGCAATCTGCGATACTTTTCGGGGTGCAGAATCAGATATCGACAAATGCAAGCCAAGTTCATCCCCGTGCTGTCTGTTCCCGCGAATACCAGGTCCTTGCACTGTGCCTTGACTTCATGCTTGTCTATACCCGCTGCGAGTAACCTTCCAGGGTAGTTCAAGCTCTTCTCGTGCGTCGCCTCGACAATCTCGTTGACGAAGCTGTCTACCGCTTCCATACTCGCATCGGTATGAGGCTCGGGGAGATACTTCGCGATGAACCAATCTAGCCGCACAAACAAAGCGTTCGGTAGATAGAAGAAGCGTCCAACGGCAACAAAAGTGTCGACAAAAGCAGACACGGATAGCCTTGCACCTTTCTCCGACGTCCCATCGTAATTACGGTGGAAGAGATGCGTGGATACAACATCTACGGCCAACGCCCTCGTGAGGTTGAGTAGATTCACCGGTTTTCCAGTCGTCGATTCATCCTTAAGCCGCCCAATGAAGCGATCCACGCAGCTGTACATCGCCCTTTCACCCTCTCTTAGGCTCTTTGTACTAAACATTGGTACTACTGACTTGGCTCGGGGACTTCTATATTCAGTCTCTCTTGTCGAAAAAATCGTTTTGTGTCCATCGATATCGAAATTCGCATAGCATTTTGCCTTCGCGAAGCCGCCTTTGGAGACGTATATTGAACCTATAGCGTCAGGGTCGCTGATGTCGACTTCGTTTGGTGAGACGCGGACAATCGGGCCGTATGTTTGGTGCAGAAGATCGATGACGGAGGCTTCATCGCCGACGTAGGAGTGGTAGTAGAGCCAGAGATGTGTAAGCTTTGGAAGGAGAGGACCCGGGATGTGGTGAAGCGGGTGGTGGAAGATGCGATGTAGAGATCGAATGAAAAGTAGGAAGAGGGCAAAGTAAGCAAGCGAGAAGACGTGATTGATTGTCAAATCGGATAGCACAGGTTCCGAGAACAGCATTTTGAGAGCACAGTTACATTTGAACGATGAGATGGGGGGAATTGAGGAGCTTGCATCTTTGTGGTTGAAGAAACGAGACGCGAGGTTTGAGTCACAGTAGTGGGGTTGATTTAGTACGTTCCGATTTTTGATAACGATAAGGGAAGTTCCACTCTTGTGCGTGTGTTAGAACTCTGTAGAATTAAGTGGCTTTCAAAACTAGAAGAACAGACTCCACCTTCGTGTTGGTCAAGGTTCTAGGATTTCACGCGACCGTCGTCTGATCTTTGTCCGTGTCGGACAAGTCCGATGTTCTATAGATTGAAGCTAAATGTTTGAAGTTGATGTATTCCTATGACATTGACACGTTTGTGGGCAAGACATTGCATTAGCTGGGAGAGTATCCCCAATTGCTATTTCTAATTCCATAAATCTAGGCCATATCGCTATACAGGCAGCGTGCTCTCAAGCATGCTCCAAACCGACCGCTCCATATCCTAAAACCATGATAACGCCATATATGCATACAGATGCCTTCTCTTTTATCGTACATATCCATCCCTGCATCCCATCAACTTAGCCTCTCCCCATCCAGATCCCTTGGTCTCCTCGTCTCGACATAGTAGCCCGGATCCGGTCTCCTCGCCGCCTTCATTTGCTCCTTCGTCATCGCCGTCTCGACCTCCTTCACGTCCACCAGCTCCTTTATCCTCATGATCTGACCGGCGACTTCGGGTGTGACGGGCTTGTAAATGGTCGCCATTCGTTTGCGGAGGCCGAGCGCTTTGAGGACGCCTTGTGTCTTCGTGGGCATGCCGATGCCGGAGCGCATTAGCGTTATTCGGAAGAACGGCATATTTGGGATGGGCTGTGTGCGAGGCGCGAGTAATCGAGGCTCGGTTTGCGTCGTTGCTGCGTTGAGGATAATTCGTATCTTTTCGTTTGACGCAGCAGATAGGAGGGTCCGTGGGTAACAACGACTTATATTAGAGTCAACCGTAGCTCCGTCGCTTCTTTGAGAGTGTTTGCGTACGTTTCAGCCTCGTTTGTAGTGTGGTAGGGCGGTCGTGCGATGGTCAATGTTGGTGAGCTTTTTCGAAGTTGAAGCTCGGATATCCCAATTTAGTCTAGCGTTCATCGCGATCACACGCGTTTGACATCTCATCGCGTCTCAACTCGACAGTCAAAGCTTCTGCTTGCGCAACATCTTGATATGCAAAGGGATCCAAAAACGCGTCTGTCACTGCCCAATCGATTCTCTTGATCGAGACAAAAGTGGCGGTCAAGCCCCACCCAAAGTTGACCGCTCGAAGACGCAGCTACCCGTAAGCTATGTCCCCAGACCTGTCAACCCCCACAGCTGGACTCGCCCGGTAACTTGTGGGCCAGTCTTCAAGCATTTCACTTGAGTGCCGTTTGGTATTGGCTCGGAGCTTTGATCGACTGTTAGCTGCGGATCCTACCCGTCTTGTTCGCATGGCTTACTGCACAACATTCTAAGGCAACAGTCTTGTGCTACAAAAGGGCAGTGGTGTCTCCCTAGGCACAATTCCTGGGATCTAACTTCTTGTCCAGCAGCATCCTCTCCACGCTGTCGGGTGGTTAGACTTCATGTTGACCACAGCGGACGATGACGGTTGTCCGTGTGAAAAGAACACGGTGTTAATCAAGGCACACAACAGAGTTCCTGCCCTCTGCACGTATGATCCATACATTTCTGGTTCTAATGCTAGTTTCGTTCCTACTCATCTTAACTTCTATTTCATTTGCCTTCAACTTCTCTTCGAGCTCGATCTTTTCGAAATGATTCAAAAACAAGAGGTAGGCAAGACACATCACGCCAGGCCGCTACCGCCTTTTTTCTTCATTGATGTATTCCCGTGCTGTCCCATCCTCTTTTGTCGACTTACCGTGGATCAAACGGACAGTTGCCTCGATGCCGGGTGCACACTCGACCCCCGTCGCTTGTGCGACATTTGCATGCGCTCTATTTTGTGCTCCACCTTCACTGCCCTAGCGGATATATACATAGAATACCAACACTCAACGCTTCATTGGGTCCGCGGAAGGCGATCCGAATTAGTCGTACCCTTTTCCCGCTTTTACACAGTCTCTTCCTTGACAGTCAAAGAGTAGCTTTCGGGAGCAAGCATAATGCGTCTAGTCGAAGTCTATCCGTTGACGGACTATCAATTTGATGTAAATATCCGTTCCAAGACAGATAGCTACGATGGATGAGACGTCAACAAGGAATCCGTTTGTATGGTCCACTTCACCGCCGGCTTCCTCCTGTTTTCCTTGTAAGACACTGTTGAAGAGTATAAAGACCATCCCGTCTACGCTCTACTCAAGACTTCGATCGACGTCCCAGTTCTACTAAACCCATTCCACTCATCTGTTGCTCTCTCATTCGTCTTAATTTCGAGTGACTAGTCTCCGAGCCCTTCTTGCGTCTATTATATACATTCAATCAACTTCAACACCCACGTCACCCTCCAGTAAGAATCCAAACCCTCCCCAGACCAACCACCCCATCTAACGACCTCCCCAGTAATGCAGCCTTTCGTTTCACCAACACCCGCATACTACGCACCCCAACCTCCTGCTCAACCCTCAACACCCAAAGTCATCCCGCAATCCGTCTACCGCGTCCAACACACCAAAATGCAAACCAAATACTCCTTCAGCGAGGGTTTCCGCGCAAAGAACCAAACCACCATCCTGAACCAATGCTCCAACCTCTCCAACTTCGGCGTCGCGCATCTCAACCACCAGACAAACATCTCTTCGCCCTTCATCTCCGTCTACGCGTCCCAGTGCCACGCGTACAGCATCGCTGAGCAGATGGCTAGGAACCTGGGCGAGAAGGTGTCGGTCGTCGAGGTCGATACGGGATATCTGGCTCGCGGACCTGTGTTTCGCGCTGAGGATGTGATTGGTGAGAGGATCGCGCAGTGGGGTGAAGAGGAGCGCCGGCTGCATCATACGGAGTACCTCATCATGTATCGTATTCCGGCGCAGGCGATTAGGGGCGTGGTGAAGGAGTTTGGACAGATCAAGGCACCGACTTGGATGGCGGTTGGGTCTGGACGGCGAGCGTCGGAGATGTGAGGGCAGGGTGTAGGGAGCTGCCAACGGATGCTTGGGATAGGGTTTGGGGTTTCGTCCTGCATCTTTTTCTTCTCTTGGTCTTCGCTTCGCTTCGTCCGCACTTCTCTCTTTTCTTTCTTGGAGTATGGGAGCATAAAAATGGTGGAGCGGCTTTGGCGTCGTGGGCTCTCTTCAGTCCTTACTTTGTTCAGACTTGCCTTTGGCACAGCGTTATCTTCAAGGATGCATAGCCTGGCGCGACTCCTAGGACATACTTTCGGTGGATCTTCTTTGCATTGTATTCCATCTCCGCATTTGTTGGCTGTATGGCCATCATTGCAATTGCCTCGCATAGTATGTCGTCGGTCATAGAGCCTAGCTTCCAACATATCAGGTATTGGCAACTTAATCTCAATTGCAACAGACCACTTCCTGATTTTTTCCTGGCTGCTGACCAGCATAAGCTGGCAGAGTCATCAGGAAGACGAAAACGCTGGTACATAGTCAGCCCCCTTATATAGAACTGCTAATGATGTATGGTCTATGGACATGTCAGTTCCTGGGTGGCCGCATTCTGTAGGAGCACATCGCAAGCTTAGATATGCGCACGGTGTTTTAGGTTCTTATCGCGAAGCGCTTCCAAACCGACAATCTCGAGCTTCCAATATGATGGTAGCAACGTTGAATGAGTGAATACGTGTGACGCGAAAGAATATAATCTGTTGGAACATAAGAATGCTCTAATAATATGTCTATCACATTTTTACAACATATACAAGGCGACCAACATGCTATGTATATACAAATATGCAGGCCCAAAACGCCGTTCGATGCATGATGCGTATATGCAAAAGCAATGCGCCACCTAGGTATCGTGGATAAGTCAATCCAGCAGAATGTGTGAACTGATAGAATGGAAAACCGCCCGATAATTGGTGAAGCATGAAATCGATCTTCCACTGGCTACTCAAGATCCTTGATCTTACGATAGTACTTCTTGTGTTGTTCCAGGAAGAGGAAGGTAAGAACTGTATGTGGTCCAACGCGAATGAAACTTGGCACCCAGCCCTTGAACATCCATCTCAAACCCTCGGCTCGATAGATTTCCGCTAGAAGCGAAGCAATACCTTGCTTAGCATGGGCGCTCATTACGCGAGTCTTGATAACGTCGACTGGCGAACATATTGTTGTCGCTACAAAGCCTGCCATGAAGGAGGCCGTGAAATGCGTGGTCAGGTTGTCCTTCAGCGGCGTGTTTTCCAATATCAGACGCTTGAATCCATCGTATGTCGCCAGTTGCCCAACTGTCATTAGGACTGCTCTTGACGAATTTGGCCATGTACCTCGCCATAATGAGCCTATTCCTTCCTCGCGCGCCATTCGTATAAGGCCATTGAGTGCATTCTTGTAGTTTCGACGCTTCTCGAGAGGTAGGGCTGCATCGTGTTGCATTCGAACGTTCAGGATGTCTCCTGGATTTCCAGCTACTCCACCAAGGAATCCTGATATGGAGGCCATGCCGACGAGTGTCACGAATGAGGGCTTCTTGTCTGGCGTCGTGAACTTGTCTTTCAGTTCTTCGTACACTCCAAAGCGCGTCATACTGTAGGTCATTTGGCGTAGCAGGGCGGCAGATATCTACAACACTCGTCAGTGATTCTGAAGCGCAACGGATTTGCAGGACGGCTTACGCCACTGTACAAGCCCAGAAAACCATCATTCCTCGCGACGTGTCCGAACATTTGTACCATGTTAAGCCGCGGGCCACTTGCTGCCTGTGTCTGTAACCTGACCTAGAATGATTGAGTGCGCGTTTATTGCGATGGCACAGCTTCGAAAGTACCTTTACTACACACTGATTAGTATACAGGATTGTTGTAATACAATACACCAGACATACCAAGATCCAGCGGATGCGTAAAACATGCTGCAAGACAACTCGCATTCCCGCCAAACCAGAAAGGATAGTGTATTGGCGCCTTCTTCACATCCTTATCGTTGCTCTTCTTCAGCTCCGGCGCGCTCACCGGTTTCTCGAGGGCAGGCATCGTTGCCGTAGTCGCATCGTATGCCCCAAGAAGATCGCAACTGCAATTGGAGACTCAGGAGCGTGAAGGATGGTGAATTGGAGCGACCACGCGAACGTCATCGCAGATTTCAGGAACAGTCGGCAATTCGGAGTTAAGGTCTTGGCGTCGCGTGGTGGCTGTCGCTCCCTTTTCCGCTAGAACGCGAGATTTCTCCAACACCATGAGTGCATCGTGAAGATGCGAATGCCGCCAGTATCGACGGCATGGTGCCGACATACGAAGTCGATAGCTTCAGTGAGGATACAAAGGCCTTTTGCACGATCGACAAGAGGGCTGGGGTCTATAAGCAGCGTTCGGTATTCTTCAACTGGTAAGTAAAGGTCACATGATTTTCAAGTCCCGTCGTCTTCATGTTGTACTACACCTTCGACAATCAAAATCTCCTTGCGTATCATCAATTCTTTTCTTTGCGTGGAGCTTTGTCGCTATGGCAAACCTCAGTTCCCTCTCCTGTGCTCTACCGAGGTCGTTCGATATCAAGACTCATGTGAAGAAGCTTCATACTCAGGCACTCCAGTCTAAGCAAGGGATAGGAGTCACATCAAGAGATGTCAAGATAGAAGATAAGATCTATCAAGCCGACGAATGGATGAACACGCCTTCGATCATCCTGTCGAATATACCTCGTCGCCTTCATCTGCAGCAGGATCACCCTGTAGCCATCACTCGGCAGCTGATTGAATCGCGCTTCCCTGACTACAAGACTCACAACAACCTCTTTCCTGTAGTCACAGTAGGCCAGAACTTCGACTCCTTGGGCTTTCCTGCAGACCATATTGGCCGAAGTCGTACCGACACGTACTATCTCAATAAGAGTACTGTGCTCCGAACACACACATCGGCGCACCAGGCCGACACGTTTCGTGCTAACGAAAGTGCGGGGTACCTTATATCTGCGGACGTATATCGAAGGGATGCCGTCGATCGAAGTCATTACCCCATATTCCACCAGATGGAGGGGGCAAGAGTATGGGACAGGGATGCGCTCGACGCAGGGAAAAGTTTTGCACAAACGGTGTGGGAGGACGTTGCGAAGATCCCAAAGCATTCAATCACAGTCGAAGACCCGAACCCATCTTTCCATTCCGAACGAAATCCGCTTCAGGATGGTCATTCTGCCGAGGAGGTTGAAGCCATGGGCGCGCATCTCAAACGCTCCCTGGAAGACGTTGTAGTCGCCATTTTTAATGCCGCCAAAAGCGCTGCCGCCGATGCAGGAGAAACCCCAGATACGCCGGCAGATGAGCCCCTGAAGGTGCGTTGGGTTGAAGCATACTTTCCCTTCACCTCGCCGTCCTGGGAGCTCGAGGTGTACTGGCAAGGAGACTGGCTCGAGGTTCTCGGATGCGGCATCGTCAAGCAGTCGATCCTTGACAATGCTGGGGTGCCCAATAAGCTAGGATGGGCCTTCGGCATAGGCCTTGACCGCATCGCCATGTTGCTCTACTGGATCCCAGACATTCGCCTTTTTTGGAGCACGGACCCCCGCTTCTTATCCCAATTCAGCTCCACGGCACCTATCCAGCGATTCGTCCCTTTCTCCAAATACCCAGCGTGCTTCAAGGACGTGAGCTTCTGGCTGAGGAGCTCAACTAGTGCAGCAGGGGGCCTCAGCCGGAATGCAACCACCACATCTCATGACTTCCACGAGAACGACGTGATGGAGATTGCTAGGGATGTCTGTGGAGATTTGGTCGAGGACGTGAGGCTAGTGGATGAATTCGTACACCCTAAAACGGGAAGAAGGAGCATGTGCTACCGCACCAATTATAGGAGCTTGGAGAGGACTCTTACAAACGAGGAGACTAATGAATTGCATGGGAGGTTCTGCCAACAGCTAGTGGAGAAATTGGGTGTTGAACTACGATAGAAAAAAGAGGTGGCAGCCGGGGTCCTCGACTGGACGGTTCTCTCCTGCATTCATTGGACCACTATTCTCTACATTGTATCATATGTGTAGCCATGGTTGTAAGTTTATATGTAAATGTACACTGGGAGTACAAGCCCTCCGTCCGAGCTTGCCCCGCATTTCTTCTACCGGGAAAATGGCAGCTGGCGCAAGAATTGTAGTCGCCGATGGCAACAGGCGACCCGAATTCTGGTTCGTATGGGCATATAGCCAGACGCCTCGTATGAAAATCATTGCGGGGAAATGCTTTCGGTTGTTCTCGCCTCCAGCATCCAAAGTCATGGAATCCCTCTCGGCCCCTGCACTGACACGCTGGCAATCGCTTCAAGGATATGAAGGTGAGGCCAGTAACGCAATCCCGTCGCTGTGCTACCACCGCTAAGTAAATCTCCGGCACATCGAGGTCCGTGTCAGGCTGTACAGGTTGCAGAAGTCCGGAGACAGCCAAGACACCGCGTGACGGTTTTATTGCCTTGATGTGTGGTCAGCAGTCGGACCCGGCACCGGGTCAGAGAAGTTCTTGCATGCGGAGAACCAGATTTTATAATTAGCCGCGGGGCTCTTATTCGGACGCCAAATTATGCTTATCGACAACGGAAACGCCAGTCTGGATGCCAAGTCTGTGGGAATGCCTGCGTCTGAAGAGGCCATATACCGTGCGCATAAGTCTTAAGATGCGAGGGATATTGGGAGGCATCATCGTGGTAGTATTGGCGAATCAGCGACCGATGAGGCGGCAACCTCACTCAACTTCCGACCAAGACGAGACAGGAAGACAAAGTCCGAGAGAGAAGGATGCAAGGAGGATGGCCACGCTGGGTTGCGCACGAGTTTGCGGATCCGGTTTCTGACTAAGGCCGCAGGCTTCCCGTGTTGAAGACCAGCTGGTACAGAAGACGTTGAATGCATGCAGGTCGCACGTTATGTATGTATTCCTACTCGGAGGCGAATCCAGGACTGTAGTTACAGCGAATGGTAATCGGAATTCCATAGTAGTTCTTCGGCGTCGACGAGTTCCGCTGCGACATTAATGAGCGATTGTCCTTCGTGTTGAACGCCTATCTGATGTTGGTAAAGCTGCAACGGGAAGTCCGCTGTTGCATACGCTGAATCGCAGGAAGGCAGACCTCTCCTCGAAATAGCGAGAGCGGTGAGCTACAGTCTGAAGTGTGATCCTGGCGGTTGACGGCTGCGAGAAGTCAGGCAGGATCGTATTCGTTGGCCAAATTTGCCTCGTTCACAAGCCAAGATCTAGACATCGATATCAGCGTTTTACAGGAACAATGACCGGATAAAAGAGGATTGAGCTGAAGAGAAGTACTGAAGTGAAGAACGAAGCGAATGAAACAGGCGTTGTGGTAGGAAATCTTGGCAGTCATGGGGAGAAGCTCTCCAGGCTCTGAAAGCCAACCTTAGGATGGTTGACGTATGAACCACTCATCAAAGCAATTAGATTGCCCAAAGTATTACCAAGCCGATAAGCAGCTCTTATCACAGTGATGTTTCGATTGAAGTTTCGAACCTGGTTTCAATCAAGGTACTGAGGGGCAGAACCATGGTAGCCAGGATGACCCTGAAAAAAGAGCACAGGACTTGGACGTCGAACTTCATCGTTCACACAACCTCATACAGTCTCCGTCTGGTCGCCAATATGGCAGCAAGGTACTCTGTAGATTGCACGAGCAATTTGCGATGCGTTCCTCGGACAAGTCCAGCCTCTCTTTCGCCACTGTCTAGAAGCGAGGCACTGTCATGTCTCCCTGCGACGAGCGTTTTGGGACCAGGTGCGAACTGCCCCGCCTGTGGAGACGCAATGGTGCTAATTAGGATAGCTCGACCGTTTAGCGAGGTGATGTTCGGGCTGAGGCAGTTCAGGTAGCATCGTCGCGTGCGGGATATTTCTCAGGAAATTCTCCTGGTGATCATGAACACGGCATGAGAACAATTATATCATGATGATCCAGCTGACTCGAGGTAATTCGTAGCCTCAGACTTGGTAAGAGTTGTTGGAGCAGGCTCGAGGAATGCAAAATGAGTGGGCAGATGTTTCATGCTGCAAGTCGGGTGGCTCGTCACATCTCCCCCATACCATCGGCTCCATACATGACTTGTATCCGCACCCATGCACGGAAGCAACCGCATCAAGAGGAAACGAGATAAAAATGTCCAGCAATGACATATGCTCGACGTGATTTATGCGAGCAGCTGAATGTGGATGTGCTCTGCTTTTTGTGATGAGACACAATGACTGCTTTGGGAAGGGAAGGCCTGGGTAGCTTCGTATAAGAGTAGAAAAAACAACGGTTGATCTGACAGCGAGATGATGAAAGAGGAATGCGGAATACGGCCGAGGACCAAGGACCAACTCTGGGCAATCGTACGGTTTATCTCGCCGGGTGCGAATCAGTGTACAAGTCCGTGCGCTTAAATTTTAGTGCTCTGTCTGTCGAAAGCTTGTCATCTCGTCACCCTTGGCGGGCTGTCCAGGCATGACTTGCATCGCGAAAGGGAAAAGCGGCATGATAACCGAAGCATGTGAGAAAGCGTCCTATTTTCAGGAACAGGAAAGAAGATGGGGGAAAAGGGGGCAAGCAGAGTCAGTGATGCATCTCAAACGGCGTGACATGTAGCCGCACCGTTTGTGCAGGCTTTCTTTTCTTTTGTGGAGTTCATGCAGCCTCAGCAAACGCCATCAGTGCCGATTGACAGGTCGTCCCGACCGCCGTTGTAAAGAAGCAAAATTGTAAGTTTTTTGAGTTCAGTCCAAGACTGCAATTGACCACACCGCGAAGCTGTACCTACCGCTTCATCGGACCGGTTGCGAGGAGTCAATTGAAATGTCTAGGATCCAAAGGGATGCGGTCCGCTACAGATCCCCTGTTTGGCTGAAGTAAAGGGCCCAACGCACCACTTGGTGAATATTGAAACCAGAGAGGCAGGCCAGTCAGGCGATCTTTGCATTTTGTCGGCGCGGATCGCAGCTGCAGAGGGGTGGCTGTAGATTGAAAACGTGAAGAGCGGGTTCCTGGTGCATTGTGTGCCCTCCATCGTCTGCAGATGCCCTCCATCGTCCTGCAAGACGCAGGTCGGATAGCGATTCACAGTGGAGCACCCAAAATTGGGCATGGTGCGTGCGGATGGAGAGGGGAGAGTGCCGAGATTAGCAATGAGGGTTCGTACAAAGCTTGGCGACTCTTGATTCTCGTCCGCCACGAGCGAAGTCGGGAGGACTACAGTCCCCGTTTGGGTTTGCAAATTAGCGGCGCGCAGTGCTGGCGCTGGAGTTTGTGACGAGCGTGCTGGTGATGTGCTCGATACGAGAAGCTATTCCGAATGTCCTCTCCTACTTGCCCTGCCTGTAGCTGCTAGTGCGAGCGATCTCCCACGCAGCTGTCAGCAACCATCGCTATAGCGAGGGCAATTATGGCTATATAGGGCCGCCAGGTACTGTATGCGTTCGCCTGAAGCGCTGCCAAACGGCATTCTTGCGAGCAGGATTGCGAAAAAAGACGGTGAGGCGTCGAGAGGGGTCCGGTCTGCTCGAAGACATGACTACGTCCCCCAAACCTAAACAACCAGTAGTCTACGCTGTCCGTGGGCAAGGGTATCGGCAGCACCTGCGCGATGCCAGCTCTGTGCGGCCGGGGCCTGGCTGCGAGATTTGAGGACCTGCAGCTTCTCGTCGACCTGGTGTTGAGATTGAGACTGGACTTTGGCGGATGGAGTGAGGCACTGAGCACTTCACACACTCGCGCTCGTCCAGAGGAGCTCAAGCTGACCTCACCGTCGTCAGCCCTTCGTCGCGGCACTAGAAGGCCGGATTGGCCTCTAGAAACTTCTGCTGTTGGAGCTGCCAGCCACACTCTCACCTCCGCGAGAGCTACGATAAGAGCGGTGCTGATTGGCGGCGGCGCTGTGCTCGCGTGGTAGGCCTGTCGCCGTTCCGTTTCGCTGTCTCGTCTCATCGTGCACCTCGTTTCTGTCCCTGTCCCTCGTCCTCAGGCACACCCCTCGCCCCTCTTCCCGCCCCGTCCGGGAGGCCCTCTGAGCGTCCTGGCACTGGCCGCGATGGTGCTGTGCGCCGTTTGTGCGCCCCCCCACCGGCGAGCAGAAACGCTGCGGGCAGCAGATTCATGGTGCTCGGTGCTCGGTGCTCGATGCTCGAGCCTGATCGCGGGCGCCCTCCAGCGAGGCATGTCACCAGGATCAAGGTCTGCCTCGAGAAACGAGCGGCCTGCTCTGGAATGCAGAGCTCAAACGAAACGGCGCACCTGCTATCTCTGACGCCCACTACTGAGCAACGGCTGTTCAGAGGAGGACGGCTTTCCTGCCAGATGCGTTGCTCGCGCCGGCGCAGCCTCAGCAGTCTGAATGCTACCCGCACCGCTAGCCCATACAGTACTCGTCGCCTGCACTGCAGTGGGCAGCAGCGAAAACGACGCTGCTGCACCCGGCCTAGCCGGCAGCGTTCACGCTCAGTCGTCTGTCCTGCAGGCGGGCGTCATGTGCACGAGCCTGCAGCGGCGCGCAACTCTCTTCCCACTGTCGCAGCTCGCTTTCCCAAAAGCGTGCTGTGATCTCAGGCCCGCCCTGCACGTCTCCAGAAGCGCAGAATCCGTTGACTCGCTACTATAAGCATATCGATATCGGCACCAATTATAGACAAGGCTGTCATGCACCCGCTCGCAGAGCGGCACCTCCACCCCTGCTCGCCATGCAGGTTCCCCACGAATCGCCAGACATGGGAGGTCAGGCCCGCGTTTCACTCCAAGGCCGTCTGTCAATCTTTTGGGAGCGCCCCGAAAGCCTAGACTGCCCGTCTGCTATTGGTACTTCTGCTAGCAGGGGCCCTCCTCGTTTTTGCATGTAGCAATAGCAGTTTGAAGGAGCCACACTTAAAGCAACGCACATCCATTTCGCCCAAACACTACTGCAGGGAACGCCCTCATGTTTGACATGCCCGCCTCCCGAGTCTCACCAACCTTGCAGTCACGACCGTGAGCCACGGTCATTTCAAACGACGGCCATGACACACATTGCCAATTGCATCCGTCCGGATGCCGACAAATCAAACGTTTATATAACCCAAGAAACGTCCACCAAGTTTACTGTGAGTGTGCTCGAAACCAACTTCCCCACCCAAATGAATTACCATCTACCCCGCCGATCCAAGTCGCTGAGAAACCTTCAGGCCGAACAGGACCTCCAGGAACCCCTACGGTCATTGGACAGAAGCCCTTCACTGTTGAACTTGCAATTGCAGGCTCTCCCGCCGCGATATCAATTGTGGCCATTGCCCTCATCCAGAAGTCCAGTTGGACGGGTGATGCCCAGTCTGGCTACTGACAGGTCGACTGCACTGTCCATGGGTCGCTCTCCAACATCTTTGAGTGATACAGCTGTGAACCCAGAGACAGTTCCCTTCTGGCAACGCAGTGGTTCCCTATCGAGGCGACGCAAAGTCAGTGTGCCGGAGCTTGGAGGTACTATGACCACAGTGCAGGAGATGGCCATTGATTCTCGTAAGTCAGCCACCAACCAAACTGATGTAGCCTCAATTCTGACGGCCTAAAGCAACCATCCCGGGACGCCCTCCTCTCCGAAAAGCTTCAACTGAAGCTTTCGGTCACGAGAGATCAAGCAGTGCCCCCGGCACCAGTTGGAGAGCTGGCCCGTTCGGTGATGCTCTTATGTCTTGCGTCACTGGACCATCACATGTAGCTTCAGACCAAGCACGGGCTGCTAGTCCATCTGAGCCTTTGGCCACTATCAAGCAAGAGACTCCTAGCACGTTTGGAAGACCACTGTCTCCTATTCTCAGTCCTGGTGCGAGTTCAAAACCGGCTCTCAAGGTCGACACCAACAGCGTCATGGAGACCATCGAGCTCCCACCGGAAGTGCCACCCAAATCCCCTTACTTTGAACGTAAAGGTTCACCTGTACCTCCAAGGCTACTCAGCTCGAAGTCTAGTGCTACTCAACTCATGACGCCCGCCTCGACTACATCTGGTGGGGCAACACCTCTTAGTGCCATCGATATTCGACGGTCTCCTGGCGTTCATGCTCCGCTCCCAACACCATTATCAGCTATTTCGAACCCCTTCAGCGCAACGTCTCCATTAAGTGGCATCGAACGAAGCTCCCCACGAATCGAGAAGCGAGATCCCATGACTACGTATTCACACAGCCGAAATCAATCCGACACATCGATCATGGATCGAGGAAGGCCAACAAGGAGATCAAGCAAGAGGCAACGGAGCCGAACGGAGTCAGAGGCCAACAACCCTGAGACGCCTGTTCAGGACGGCTGGAAGCTTCCCAAAGGCCTACGTGTTGCCGAAGCCTCGGTTCGCATGCAAGAGGCCGACAAGGAGCTCCTCCACAAACAAGCTCAGGATCAAGCTGAGAAGTTTGAAGTCTTGAACAAGCGGGATGTTGCCTCTATGTCCAGGGTAAGTTTCAGATATATCATACACGGTTGTCGAACCGTCGCTAACCTATACTTCAGGAACTCAGAGCACTTGATGAGCGCTGCGACTATCTCCGCAAGACGTACAAGTCTCTGCGGGCGGGCCGTCAAAAGCTGCACGGCCGCATGATCTCCTATCTCAAGCGAGGAGAGACCGTGATTTTCTCGCGGGAGTCCTTGTTGAAACAGGAAGAGGCGCTTGCCGAGCTTGATATCTCCATTGATGAGTTCATTCTCAAGCTTGAGCAGGCCGAAAACAGACGGCTCCGACTCCGCCAGAAGCTGTTGGAACACGTTGCTGCTGCTCTAGTGCTGAACCCTGCCGCCGCACGAGTCGAGATGGCAGAATCCACACCACCAAGGAGCCCATTGAAAGCCGAGAGCCCAGTCCGGATCGAACGGAAAGACGTTGAATCGATCAAGATCTACGCCGACGGACATGTCCTGAATCTATTCTCAGACATCGAACAAGCCATCGGAAAAATGTGCGAACAAGCTTGCTGATTTGCAACGCGAAATGATCCTTTTGCATCCCACGAAAAGTTCGTCTTCACCCTATGCGGTGTTACCACTAATACTCAACCGACCCTTGAGTCCGAAACAACTTCAGTACATACTATCTTTCATCTGTAAAATGTCGATACGGCCTGCTCACGCTTTACTTCTTCTCATGTTTTTGTTATACCGTCGATGGCAAGCATTTTCACTTTACGGCGGCATCATTTGATCGTCACATCATGCATTTGCGCTTTTGTACTATCCATTGCAAGCGATACCCGAACCGCCTTTGAGCAGCATCTTTGCTGAAGCCCGTCAGCATTACATTCCTATTTTTTGCGCGGCGAAAACAGGGAGTGTTCAGGATATCTTGGGCGTGGTTTCATGTTTTCCTTTTTTGATTGCAATTGAGATGAGCGAAGGAACATGCATCGTAGCGTATCAAGTATCGAGATACGGCCTGCAGGGGCCCATGAATTGAGAAACGACTTTCCCACGCCAAGTAAAAAGTCCGAGAAAAATCAAAGTGATGTGGGTCTGCGCTACTGTTTCTAGCTCAACGTCGGATGAAGCTTAAAGAGAGGGCTGTAAACGACGAAAAGCAACAAGGATCATGATGTCGGTTGCTCGATCAGAAGGATCGTTATTGATTTGTGCCCGTCACTGCATGACCCCGCTTCCCAGCGCTCTTCAACAAACAAAAGTACAGAGCAACAGGTAGAGTAATCACAGTGGCGGTCGGAGATTCGAGGCAGCTGAAGGAAGGTAGCGCTGTAGCTTGTCTCATGTTTCGACGGAACCGCTTCCCACGGCAATAAATCTCTTAGCGAACCCAGGGGGAAGTTGACATCCAGATTGCGCCATTTGGCAGGCCTGCGCCACGCGAGGAAGAACGTGAGGGCGACGGCGACCCCGTGAGGACCAATGAACCATTTCCGGAGAGTCTCTGTGTTTCACGATTGTGACGGAGGTCGCCTCGGATGTGGTCAGGGTCAGAACTGTGGCAGTGCGGGTGTGGCTTGCCCTCGGTGGCTCGTTCTTCCAGACCGGCGGGGCTAGTGTAGCGCACGTGCCACGCTAGCGCCCGTTGCGTAAAGACGTCGCGATTTTTCGTCGGCGTGTTCCAGCTTCTAGTTTTCGCCATGAAGACGAACAACTCCTACAATGGCGACGAACAGCATCAAGCTGCTCACTGGCAACAGCCACCCCCAGCTGGCGAAGCTCGTGGCTGACAGGTATGCTCCGGTTCCTTTGTCCTACTTGCGATCCCGCTCTGGCTGCATGACTCCTACACATAGACTTGCGCCTTCGTTTACTGATGTTTAGTTCAGACTCGGAATCGAGTTGACCAAGATCCTTGTTCTGCAGTACTCGAACCAGGAGACTTCCGTGACCATTGGGGAGTCTGTCAGAGATGAAGATGGTCAGTCCCTTCCTTCTGTCTGCGTATCAGCTTTTCCAAGCGCTTTACCACGTCAAGCAATGTCCTAGCTACGGTTATTTGCTTGTTGACCTGCTCCGAGGAAAGATGCGAGAGGTCGTCTTATATTCATGCGACTAATAACGTAATAGTCTTCATTCTGCAATCAACCCCGCCCGGGGACATCAACGACGCACTCATGGAAATGCTCATCATGATCAACGCCTGTAAAACCGCATCGGCCCGTCGCATCACCGCAGTGATACCGAACTTCTTCTACGCCCGACAAGACAAGAAGGACAAGTCACGAGCTCCTATAACGGCGAAACTTATGGCGAACATGCTCCAGACTGCCGGCTGCAACCATGTCATCACAATGGATCTGCACGCCAGTCAGATACAAGGATTCTTCAATGTGCCAGTGGACAACCTCTATGCGGAGCCTAGTACACTGAGATGGATACGGGAGAACCTCAATGTGAAGGACTGTGTCATCGTTAGCCCCGACGCGGGAGGAGCTAAACGAGCTACATCGATTGCGGATGGCCTTGATCTTGGCTTTGCGCTCATCCACAAAGAGCGCGCGCGACCAAACGAGGTTTCAAAGATGGTACTTGTCGGAGACGTCACCGGCCGGACTGCCATCATCGTCGACGATATGGCTGATACATGCGGCACTCTCGTCAAAGCGGCCGATGTAGTAGTACAGCACGGAGCCAAAGACGCCGTCGCTATCGTCACCCATGGTATCCTTAGTGGGAACGCTATCGAAGCATTGAACGGCAGCAAGCTCAAGAAGGTCGTGGTGACCAATACCGTGCCACATGAAGCGAAGAAGGAGTTGTGTGACCGAATTGAGACAATCGACATTAGTCCCACTTTGGCAGAGGCTTGCCGTCGCACTCACAATGGCGAGAGCGTATCCTTCCTGTTCAAGCACGCGCCTGTGGATTGAGGAGCTCATGGGAGTTTCACGTTCACTTTCACTGGACATTGGCTGAGCACGTGGGAGCAGATCAGTGGGGAAGATACCCGCCTCTACCGAGCTATTCGGCAAGGTGTGCAAGCTTCTCGGCTTGCGATCCGGGGCTGAAGACCCCTACCCCTCTTTGCTTTCGGTGTTATAAGATTGATTTCCAGCGCGGTAACCATTGTCACGGCTAATCCACAGAAACTTTGCTATCATCTAGCATCCATACCAACACCAACATGACCTCCATCAAGACTCTTCCGCTAAAGCAGCTGCATAATCGTGGTGTTACGATGCCACTAATAGCTGCTTCTAGCGATACGCTGGCGTGGCTGAAGATCTAGGGAGACCTGTCAAATGTCGAACTTTGCGATTCATGTCGTGCATATTTTCATACTAGCTCGCAGTGTCCCAAACCTTCTTTAACACCAGCGCCACGGCACCACACCACTAAATACATAAAGCTATTGTCAACAGGATCATCTTTCCCCAACCAGGTATACAGTTTGCACTATCGATTGCTAATGTCAGCATAAGTACCACCGGCGGATTTCATTTTTTCTAGGTATTGGTATCGACCTCCCCGTTTCGACCAGCTGGGAGTGACAGACTTGGTTCGCACACCCTTTTCCAACCTCAGTCTTAAGTTCGAAACTTTGGTGCTACTCGAGCGTGACTTTTTCCGCGATATTTACGGGGGCGGCTGTTCACGCGATGTAGAACCTTCTACTGTTCTCTTACTACTGCGCGTCTTATGATCGTTGCATGCAGGTCATAGAGCCCAAAGGTCTCAACGGTGTTCTAGCGGCTAGGCAAGGCTGAAGCAGATGCGCATTGTGAGATCCAGACGTTGTAGTACTCAGTGTTGCAGTGCTTCGTACTATTGCACGGAAACGGTCTGCTCCAGCTTACGAGTTTGGGCGCGCAGTTAAAGGTCCTAGCGGCACTCCACTTACGGCATAGAGCAGAACTCTACTTGGCTACTTCCAGTCGATCAGGTCATCCTACTACTCTTCCCAGTCCTCAAAATCTACGAAGTACACTGATCGTCGTCGACGCTACAATGGTCCACGTGCACGTGTTTTCTCAGCATGGTTCCCGAAAGCCATCGGCCATGGCTACCTCGACTCTCGCACTTGAGTCAGGGTCTCGAATGCGCGTCGTTTCATTCAAGAGCCAGCGCTACCATAGCCTCTTTTTGCAAGTATCTTCCATGTCCGAATGCGGAAGTAGATAAGATAATGCGGCTCAATTCTCCGAGTTGCGGGGAACAAAAGGCGTCACTTTTTGTGTACCAGCATCTCCATGTCCTTCAAGGTTGTCTGTTTCAAACACGTGCGCTGCTGTCGAACATCTATCTGTGCTTCCAAGGACGGATCGGATCCGGCGTGTTGCAATTAGTCTAGATTAGCAACACCCATGGAAGGAATGCAGCTCTCATCACAGCTCAGATCTCTTGCTTATCCCCGAGACACGACACATACAGATATGCAAGTCGTGACGAGTTTAGGAGCTAGGTAGGTAGCAGCATCCATCCTCTTGCCTACTCTACTCCTCAACTACATATCCGCACTACCTGCCTACCTTACATACAAACTAAGCATCGCGCAGAGTGCACGCAAACCTTCCCTCAATGTCTCACTTCACCTCACGACGAAGCTTCGATAGACCAGACGCATCTCCTGATATCCAACTATCCGCGATGCGATGCTGAGACACAAGTCGTAACGAGCGCGCGCTGCAGTAGTGCTAGCACAAGGTGTAAGGGTGCAGGCACTCGGTATGGGCCCAAGGCCGTGGTTTATCCTTATCGAGGGATCATCGTGAACTCAGGCTTGAGGTGCCGAGGTAGAAGGCTTTCAAGCTCTGTTAAGCTTTGGAGAGATATGCTGTGCATTTGTCTTGCGGGCTGCATTGGGTGGATTGCAACGATTGCAGCGGCTGCAGCGGGTAGGTGTATAATTTAGGTGAGCTTGAGTCCATCGCAAAGTCCACTACAACAAGCCAGCCACGGGCTAGCTAGTAGCACCGTGCAGTATATCTCAAGCGAAGATAATTCGTCAAATGAGAGGCAGATTTGAGTCTGATGTTCTGGCCAGGTTGAGCCAGACATTACTGCTCATGCCCTGAATCACTATCAGTAGCCTAGTATAAAGCAGTTCACCATCGAGGAAATGAAGGAGGATTGATGTGCATTTGTAGATTCATGACAACTGCCAGCGCCGAGCAGTCCCTGCTATGATGAGAAACCATGCCTCGAGAAACCCGGAGTGTTCATATCGAAGCCTCCGACACATATCCGCTTTTCGAACAGACGCCAAAGATGTCTTTGCCTAACCTCATGCCATATTTCACACCCTCTAATGCCTCAAAGACGAAGCCCTCCTCTTGCGGGCCTCCTCGCGGTCGGTCTTGGCCTCGTTGATGCGCTTGTGGAGGATCTGGGCGTACTCGTTCTGCGTGATGTATCAGTATCAGAGTGTTTGCATTAGAGTTTAGGAGCACCTACGGCAGCATCCTTGGAAGCCTCAGCACGACGGCGCTTGATCGCAATTCGGTGACGCTTGTGCTGGAG
This sequence comes from Lophiotrema nucula, assembly GCA_010015825.1. NCBI lineage: Eukaryota > Fungi > Ascomycota > Dothideomycetes > Pleosporales > Lophiotremataceae > Lophiotrema > Lophiotrema nucula. The sequence continues at coordinate 1,048,543 of ML977325.1, read as the reverse complement.
ACGCTGGGGAGTGACCAGACGCTGGATCTTGGGAGCCTTGGTGTATGGCTTCTTGCCCTCGCCCTTGGGCTGGACCTCGCGGCGGATGACGAACTTGCGGACCTATATCACAGAAACGGTACATCAGACTCAACCCTTTGCAAAGAGGATTGGCGAAGAAGCTATGAGAAAACTCACATCATCTTCCTTGCTGAGACCAAAGAAACGGCGGAGCTTGGTAGCCCTCTTGGGACCCAAGCGCTTGGGGTGGACGGTGTCGGTGATGCCGGGGATCTCGTTGTCGCCGACCTTAGCGATGCTGAGAGCAAGGACAGAGAGGTCCATTCCGACAATGCAGCCACGAACAGACTTCCTCTTGCGCTCACCAGTGCGTCGCGGTCGGTAGCAGGAGTGGCCGGTGGAGAGGAGGAGGCGGACACGGGTGGGGTGCATGACACCCTGCTTCATCGGAAAGCCCTGCTTGTCGTTTCCACCGGTGATCTTGAAGACGTAGCCCTTGAACTCGTCGCCGACGCTGTCGCCAGGAACTTCTTGGCCCATGCGGCGGTCCATGAAGACGCGCAGCTTACGCTCATCGTCGATCTCGATCAGCTTCTGCGAGCCATTCTGCGGGTAGGAGATGTTCAGCTTCATCTTGACGGGCGGAGTCAAGAATTGGTGCTGAAACGGGGTGGTTGTCGGGAGGCCGCTACAGTGTTGAGGTTCGAAGTTTGGCGATGGGCAATTTTCGATGTGTTCGCTTAGTACGCAAGTTTCTCCGCGCCGGCTTGGCGCGGACTGGGCATAGACCATCACGGCCGCTCATTCGCACCGTCTGATCTTAACTCCATCATTCCGGCATTCATGATTGCTACTTAATGTTGGATTCAAATGCTTCACGTTATGATGCACTGATGCAATTGGGTTCAAATCCGCCAAGTCTTGCCTTATTGATGCTCTTGGAGCCAATATCAAGGGCCCTTCTGTTTCTCGCGATCCCAAAACGATGTCCATGTTGAATGTACTTGTGCTCTCGAGCTATTACAGTATTTCGAGGTACCTTACAGCTCGGGAACTTGTGATAACGGTCAATGGGTCAATTCTGATGCCCCTACAAACTCCTCAGACTCTCCTATTGCATGAGGAGCAGAGAATGCTACGACTACGACTACATACCAAACAACTCATCAGTCAGCCTCAATTCTACTCCATTTCTAATTTTCCGGCTCTATTCCACAATCGTCCGAAATCCAAGTTGATCATGTCCATCTTCGAGAACTTGACTTTGTTTTTCTCAAGTCTACGAGGTACGCCTGGGTTGCCGTCTAGCCATGTTTAAGGTAATAAGGTAGGCTGGAAAGTTACTAAATCTACTTATATTGCTAATCAAGCACCGTAGCAAGCACTGTCTCGAGAATACTTATGGCGACAGCAGACATCATACAGTTATTTGGGGCTTCAAGACATTCTGCTATTCACTCTTCTTCCTATTCTTCGTATGTCAATTTCCCGCAACGATCAGAGAGATATACATTTATCACATAGCCTACTAATCAGCCTTGTCCAAAGCTCTCGAATGATCCTGTTGCTCAGGGCTGTATGGTAGCTAGCGTAGCTCACTGTCCCTATCTCACCTCCTTTCATACACACATAAATACCACGCCTGTCATCGCTACACTTCGATTCCCTGGACGAGAAATCAAACAGCTTCTTCGTAATAATCACTCACTAATCGTATCCCACTTCTCCATCCCAATCCGCCTATACTCGCGCAATCACACAAATCACAAGCACACATTTCACACTCCTTTAATCGTGTTCAACCATAGCCAGCACCCACTCCATCTTGAGACTCGAATTTTTTTTCCTACTATCAACCGCCGTGACCCGGTCAGTGCAGAATACCTACAATTGATCGGTAGCTAGTGGGGTTCCTGTACCCGGATCATTCGCGCTCCGAAACCGTTTCGACGGGACGGCATTTCGTACAAACACGAAGCTCTCGTCAACCTCCCTTGTGCCGCGGTCACATCACGGCTGTTAGAGCTGAGCTGGCACCTGCGCAAGGCTGATTGCATCGCTCGCTATGGCAGATAGAATTTGGTCGAGAAGATTTCCGTCATCGGGAGTGCTGAATGGCTATGGTAAATGTTTACTGGGGAATGTCACGATTTACGATATATGCAGTGTTGAAAGGAAAGGGTCTCCGCTTGCGGTAGACTAGATATGCAATTTTGCTAAGATGTAGGCATTTTAGAGTACCCAGAAGATGTGGTGGCAGCTACAGATGCTGCACCGATATTCCTGTACTATAACGTAACCCTTGAAATTATCATTCGCACGGGTACCGAATTGAGGTGACTGACCGAGACCCAGAACGCCATGCCATGCTGGTATCTGTATCGCCGAACTCGATACTTGGTATATTATACAAACGCCGGAAGAAAAGAAACTAGTGGTGTCTGTTTGAGGAGCTTAGTGCATGAACTCGATAGGCGGCCTCGTAGTCGCGACGTTCTTGCCCTGTGCCTTTGTCTGCGCGATCGGGCCCTCAATTCCCTCCATCTTATCTGCGGTCGGCGTCATCGCCACGGGGCTCTCCGTCGTGTCCTCTACCGAGATGGCAGGCAGGTTCGGGCTATCACCGTGATCATCCGGGTGATACACAATCGTGGAGCTTCCCGTCCGCCTCCGCCTAGTGATCGGACTGATGTCAGGATTGCCGTAATCCGTGGTCGGCGAAGGAGCGTCGACGTGGGTCGCGTGCAGCCGCGCGAGTGCCACAGCCAGATCCTCGGCGTGCACAATCTTGTTCGGTGCGTCCTCGTTGTGCATCTCCCAGCCCATCGGCGGCGAGGGCGGTGGCGAGATGAAGAACAGCTTGTCGGATTTAGGCAGCGGCAGGTGCTGGTCGGTGGGGTTCAGCGGGGTGTTCAGTCCAAAGTACACGCGGATCCTGCAGCCCATGAGGATCTCGCCGTCGAGCTTCTGGCGGATCGAGATTGCCGAGTCGATGTCGAAGAAGGAGGTCACTATCCGGCGGAACGACTTGAGCGGCGCCCAGGTGTGTATCGGAGCATATTGGTTGATGGTCTCGCGGATCTGAATGAGGTTCGACGGGACGAAGATTTCGGGAGCTTGGAGGTTCTGTAATGATTTGTTAGCTTCATACAATACAAGTGAATCAGGTGCACCCACTGTGATTATGAGAGTATTTGACGGTGGTGACGGCTCGACCAGCGGCGGCAAGTCTGTCAGGTCCAAGGATAGTGGCGACTTGGTGCCAGAAGATGCTCGCGAGCGGACCGGCGACGGTATTTCTGCAGACATGTTGCGTATGCTGTAGGCTAGCAACCGTATGCTTTCTAGCGGTGCAGAGTCGTAGAACTGTTGTGGTTGGAAACGGAGAGGCAAGAGACGTCGAGTGTCTTATGTAGGTTCTGGGTGTAATGCTACCCGCGGTCTAGCATCTTCTGCATGCGGGCAAAATGCTGCGCCTACCTCGCCAAGCCCCACGCCCATCACTCAACCACCTCTCTCCTTTCCGCACGCGTCTGGCCTCTTGGGCGCCCGCTGGCGACTGGGCAGACTGCACTGCCTGCGTCGTGTGAATTCTTCAACAATTGTCAGTGGGCGGGGCTCGGCGCAACGCGTGGTCACTGACATTGCACTGCGGCCGTTCGTTGAGCAGCCTCGCTGAGTGGAACCGTGTTCAGTCGCCGTGGATCACGCAGCACTCAGCCTCTGCAAGGAGAATGTTTTGGCGGAGCTCCCGGATTCCATTTGATATTGCTGCTTTAGGACTGCCAAACGACACGCCCGTGGTCAGAACTTAGACTACCGTTTTGGGTCTTGGAATGCGCGATATCTGGCGCCGACGGCCTTCGCACGGTATTGCCAGGCTGATTCGCAGCTTCCGCCTTCCGTCCTTACTGCTCCTCTTCGCCATCTTCCAATACCCGGACCTCCGCACACTCGTCGTTGTGGTGGCGCTAGGGGTCTGCACAGGACGGACTTGCTAGAACGAGGCTTTGCTGCGGATGGCCAACATCCGGGGCAAGCCGTACATCTCGTCCTACAAGGTATATGAAGACGGAATGCTCGGAAATCTTGATCAGTTCAGTTGCAAACGTCGTTCTCCGAAAGCACATTCCTCCATGTGTTTATCGGTGCCCATGTATAGTCGAGTTCAAGTCCGTCCGGCGAACAGCTTTCCGGGCGATACGATGGTACTGATGCCATGCTTTGGATCAGCCCCGTAGGAGCGCTGTGAACAGTCGGGCGATATCCCACTTCAGAGCTTTCTGGAGGACTGGTTGCGCCTGATGAGCTATCGATACTTTGACATCCATGTCTACAAGGTCCTAACCCGTGTCCAGGGTGTTTTGAAGTATGAAATGTTGTCACGTTACATTTCATCGCACGACTGACTGCTTCTGTCTTTTGCATGTTCAAGATGGACCTACTTGTCTAAATGGTTAGATGCCAGGAATGCTTTCGTTCTCAGACAGACCATTCACAATAGCACACGCTCAGCCCTCCAACGTTACACCAAGATCCGGCCATATGTGTGTGCCTTCGCTTATTCTAAAAATTCTCCCTGAAGGACTGGAATATGATTTTCACTTTTCATTTTCCAGAGTCGTCATGCTGGGCAAGTCCAAGTTTGAGTAATATGGTCGACAACCTCACGTATGAAGGCGCAAGCACAGCACTCAAGCAACATCAAATTACGTTTACGTGAGCAACCTCCACTACACCGGTGAGATCGAAACGCTCACCGCACCCCTTTCCTCACTTACCTCCTAGGTTCAAAGGACAGAGGTGAGGCAGCAAAAGTGTGGCGGAGGTGCTAGCCGTGCAGGGCTTAGCGCTCTTTTGCCGCATTCGGGGAAGCTCTTCTCGTGCCTTCAATCAAAGAAATCCAAAGGAAGCCGCACCCGCACAATCTGCCCTGCTGCACCACCCCACGCCCGACCCTGCCTCTCGTCCCCGCATACCTCGACGCCTGAGCTTTGACGCCCGCCCTGCACATCGAGATAGCTGACGACAACACCTGGGGCAAGCGGTTTGGGTGACTGCCTGTGGAAGCCGAGAGCGATGGAGTACGACAACGACGCAGGCGCAATCAGCGCGCGTGTCCTGGATGTGCGTCTCCTTCTACCCACCTAAGCTTTGCTGTGCCCCCATATGCCCGCCTTTACTAACCCACCCCGTTCCCAGGCCGGCGAAATGAACGCACACTTCCTGGTCGACAACTTCAACCTCGAGACGGCGAATGCGCTGCGGCGCGTCATGCTCGCCGAGATCCCCACCATCGCCATCGACATCGTCGAGGTGCTCGACAACACGACCGTGCTGGCCGACGAGTTCATCGCGCACCGACTGGGTCTGATACCGCTGAGCGCGAAGGGTGTCGAGGAGCTGCAGTACAGTCGCGACTGCGACTGCGAGGGCTACTGCGAGCTCTGCTCTGTTGTGCTCACACTGAACGCGCGCTGCAACAGCGATCAGATCATGCACGTGCATGCGCGGGACCTGGTTATATCGGCTGGTAGACCGAACGAGGAGGTCGGGAACCCGGTGCTGAAGGATCCTGAGCGGAATGGGCCTTGTATAGTAAAGCTGCGGAAGGGACAGGCGATCCACATGCGGTGTATAGCGAAGAAAGGGATCGCGAAGGAGCACGCCAAATGGGCGCCGAGCGCGGCGATAGGCTTTGAATACGACCCGAACAACAAGCTCAAGCATCTGGACTACTGGTACGAGGCGGACGCGCAGGCGGAGTGGTATGTCACACCCCAGCAATTGCCAAAATCCACACTTCTAACAAGTTTCAGGCCAAAAGACGAAGCCCACGCCAACCTCGACGGCGACGTCGCAGACGGCGAGCCCTTCGACTACGACGCCAAACCCGAGAAATTCTTCTACAACGTCGAAACCGTCGGCGGCCTCGACCCAGACCAGATCGTGCACCAAGGCATCGCCGTCTTGCAGAAGAAGCTCGCGGAGATCATAAGCGTCGTACAAGGCGACGACAACGTCGACGGCTTCGGCGGCGCGCAGAGTCCGCAGATGAACGGCGGGTACGGCAACGACGCGGGCTATACGACGCCGTACGGCAACAATACCGTCTGGGGAGGCGGCGGTGGCGGTCCTGCGGGCGGGAGCACTACGCCGTTTGGCGCGACTCCCTACGGCGGTGGGTACTAGATGTGCGATAGGGTGGCGTTTGGCTTCCTGTACATTACTGCATGGCTTGGAGTTCTCAACGGCGTCGAAAAGCTCGCTGGAAAATGTGTGCGGCTGGCGGCGGCGGTTTGATCATTGACAAAAAGCTATAGATTGCTTAACATATATCCACATCTTATGAACATCACATTCGAAATGAAAACAGCTTCTCTGGGCTGACAATTTCTCAACTGGGTGCTCAGATGTGGGGAGCTTGTTTTGAGCATGTGGACTATATATGAGCGTGGTAGGGCATACTGATTTGCTCTTCTTTACTAGGACGAACACGACATATCAAGAACGACTTGCTCGTCCACACAATTCGACGCCCGAACTTGACACAAATCCTGTTACCTGGCCATTCAGAGAAGTCCATCCATGAGTACCCTTCTCTAGTTGAACTGCTTATTCCCACGATATCAACCCGGCTCGCTTCTCCGTCAACTGATTCCTAAGCTGACCATTATCCTCCATCCACTGCGCAACATTGACTGCCTTATCAGCCCACGCCCTGCACTTCTCATCGTTCTCCTGGAGGTAATAGTCGACAGCGAGGTTGAAGCAGGTAGTCGCCAGCCATTCGAGCTCCGTCGATGGGTAGCAATTGGTTTCCTTGCCTTCAGCGTCAGCGACTTTGGTCGGAGAGGAAGACGGTGGAGGAGTGTTTAAGAGATGCTGTTGGGTAATTGGTTCAAGATCGTCGCTTACTCCATGTCTCGCTGCCGCAATCAGTGAGGCTTGGTCAATGCACTTCAAGCTGATGGATTCGTCGAAAGAGAGGGCGAGCTGGAAGAGGCAGCGGATCCAGCGGGAGAGCTTGACGATGTCGTTGTTTGAGTGCTGCCAAGTGATGTTGATGATCTTTTGAAGAACTGTCAAGATTTCTGCAGAAGTCAGTCTTCCAATTATCTTTGGTTTTCGGGCGAAAGTCACTCACTTTGCTGACGTTTGCCGTCGACATTGGCCTTGACAACCTGTGTATGTATTACAAGGACCAGATCTGCGAGGGACTCGCAATTCCCAGGCTCCTTATACCGGAGGGCTTCATCGAAAAGTCCATCAAGTCTATCCCATTCTTCCAATCTCATAGTAGCTTCGAGTTCGAGTTTGATTACCTGGAAATGCTTCGATGTGATGTCTTTCTGCGCCGATTCCCCGAGCTTCGCACCATCGAGCTGCTCGATCGCGTTACGCCGAAACGCTTCGCAGTGCTTTCGAGTCTCTAGGTAGTATTGAAGCTACTGAGTCAGTTATCTACGTCGGCCAGTGAGGTGAGTCAATACTGACCATATCTTGAACATTGTCTTCGGCGCGCCCCAAGGTCACGAAGGTACAAGCAGCGAGGAAATCGCAGAACATAAGACGCAAGGAAAGCTCCGAGTGGTCTTCCGTCTTGTCCTGGTCAAGCAGAAGGTTGATGAACTGACATTGGTTAGGTCGGGGAAACAAGCAAAGTTGACGGCATAGTACCTCGATGCAGGTCCTGAGCAGCCTGATTAGTTGCGCAGGCTGCATCTCGGCACAGTACTTCAGCGCGATGTTGTACGCATTCTTCGAGAACCACTCGAATTCAGAGACGGTGAACAACTGCTGAGCTGGAGTACTTGGACGACGTCGGGATGCTTTAGCTTGCGCACTTGCTAACCGGCGTCAGTCTCAAATCCGAATGGAGAACACATTGACTTACCTCCATCGAACACTTTGCACAGTTCCTCTACAGTCTCAGTGTCTAGATGGTCGTCCTTGATAAGCTCAAGCGAAAGCATTCTGGTCGTACATCTAGAAGATGTCAGCATAGCATAAACCAAGCTTTGGGCCGGCTCACCGTAGCAAGGCAGGTAGATGAATACCTGCAGGCGCAGCGTAATCGTACTTGTCAAGCACTTTCTTCAGGGCTGCAATAGACTGGCGTCTATCTCCACCATTTTGGGCCTCTACAACACATGCGTAGAGAAGGGTCGCGTCCTTCGATGACTTCCGGCATACCTCATCAAGACATTCCGCAGCTACAGATCAGTTAGCGATACCAGGAATGATAAAGGAGAAAAGACTCACCAAAATCAAAATCATTACTGTGCAAAGCCATCTTGTACATGAGGAATCGAGTGATTGGTTCGTTCTTTCCAACATCGGACATCTTCGAAAACACGTCTCGAGCAGCTGCATAGTCCTGTCGCGAAATGGCGCACAAAATTACCTTTCTGCAAGATGTCAATCTTCGAACCACTCCACTGAGTCGATCGAAGACTTACCTGGCGATCTTACCCTTGTTCAACTCACCAGCTCTCTCAAAGAGTGCATGAAGGCAAAGGCGACACCACGCTTCCGCATCACCATAGTCTGCTTGGCTGTAGTACACTTCGACTCGTTTCCATAAGAGCTAGAACATGATGTCAAAATCGAATTTGCGTGACGTAGTCGAGCATAAAGACTTACCGTTTGTGCAGCGTGGGTAGCAGGCGCCGATAAAGTGCCTCTAATGCTGCTCGAGACCTTGTTGACGAGCCCCTGCAGAGATGCTAGCGTGTTGTCCATCAAGGAGGATGTTGTGCCGATCCATATGCGCGTAATGACGACTTTCTCGATCCAATCCTCATTTCCGTCCTCAAAGAGTCGAATATCAAGAAGGTCTTCGAGGAGCCTACTTACAGTTGAATTGCTTTTCAATATTAGCGGCCATAGTTCGCTTTCCGTGAGCTGCGTAATGGTCCTAGTCTTACCTGTGATCCTTTAGTTTGTGGATATGGTGCATGATTCTAAGTCATTATCAGCAGTGCGTGGTTCGAGCAGGGACACAAAAACGTACGTCTTGAAGTTAGTTTCAGTGAGGACCACAGAACGAATCATCCGTAGAAGGACTAGCTTGACTTCAGTAACAAATACTTCGTAAAGCCAGACAACCACTCACCTGCATAGTATCGGTTGATATCAAGATCGTCACTGGCAGAGAGAAGTTCTAGCCTAAGCAGGCACACAACAATCTTCTCCCCGTGTTCCTATCAGGGCTCATGTGAGCTATGGCCTTAAGAGGTAATTTTCGCAGACTTACGGTTTCCATGAGGCTCACCAAGTCGTTGGCCTTCTTCTGCGACTCATCTGTCTTCAGCTTCATATAAGCTTGGACTGGCCATCGTCAGCACAGCGATGACTCCAGAAATCATAGAAGCACGAACCAATACATTGCATGATGCTGAGTCGTAGCTCGCTGGTTTCTGAGCTCGACTCCTCAAAAGCTTGCTCCAAAAGTACGTCATGCGCTCGCTCAAGCCACCTCACAGCCAGCTCGTAGTTTCGCTTCCCAAAGAAGTCTTTACCCATCTCGTAGAACAAGTCCGCAAGGCATTCGGCAGTAGATGAATTGGGAGCATTGGCTGCTTGTCTGCTTTTCGCGTACATGTGTTCTGCTGTGTCCATGCGGTCTTGACGCCAGGCCTGGCAAACACAAGCGATTAGCCAACGTCATGGTGGATTGGACCCGCCACAAGAGCCTGTCAAGGCTTCAAAGAAGACCATGTTTGCTTACTAAAGTCGTTCGCAGTGCGAAGTACTCTACACGCAAGCGCTCCCTGAGTGCAGCTTCCTCGTTACGCTCCTTATCTGGCTCAGCGACCAGAGCTTCCTGGTAGTCCGCAGCTCTCTCGAGCACTTTCGTTGCGCCATTGTATTCGTTGGAATCGATGCAGACCCGGGCAGCTTTCAACGCGACCTTCATCAGCCGAACGCAATTCTTTCGCTCTCTTCCTTTCTCCACCTGCCCAGCAGCGCTATCGAGAAGCAGAAACGAGAATACTCGGAGTGATGATAGAGCCTTCTTCTTTCGCCTAACTTCGTCTTTAGGTTTGCCGTCGGGCTGTTCGTCTCGCCGTAGTCGAGTCGACAAGTTCCATAGCTCGGTACCAATTCGATCAAGGTCATCTTGTTTTGCTGCGACGGTGGAGGATGGTGCAAGTGGGAGAGTGCGTATATGAACCTGGAGCTCTTCCAATAGTGACGTATCGCGAGCGGTTGCCGTGAGGCGGGCTTCTAAATTCGATGCGAAAACTGTGAGACGTAAGTGGAAGGTGCAACTCAACGGAATGGACATTCGACGTACATAGCAAGGACTTGAGCTTCTTCTCACGCTCGTTCCGTGAGGCCGTATTGGCGGGTGCCATTGTGTTGTAGGGTGTATGAACGATGGATTTAAGCTGTACTGAGTCGGGTGGCTTCATGAGGCAAGTACGATGGATGCACCTACCAACTCTAGGAAAATTGTCGCGATGCGGCTACGGACACACGAAACAAAAGAAACGGAAAGAGGCTCGACATGCTTGGGTACTGTAGGACTTAAGATAAATCGCTAAATACTTAGAATTGTGACTCGTCAAGGTCTTGCAGTTCAGCGTGCAATAAGAGATGATATCATTTGAAGGAAACCAGTGAAATCATCCTACCCATGCCTATGCAGGTCGTACATGCTCATGTACACATTAAACTTGACCAGTCTCATATACCGTAAGCGGGACCGCACGGTTTGGGGTTGTACATGAGGTCCTGATCAAGTCGAGTAAATCCTGTCTCACATCGTACAACTTCGCCCTGAAGGTCTTACATATCTGCATTTCACATTACCAGTATTAAATCATCATTCCATCAGCGCGCTTTGGGAAGGGACTGAGCCACCCAAGGATATATCAGATACCGCCCAAAACATCATATGCACCCTTTATCCGGACGTAGGCTCCATGATAGGCAAGAAGTTTCCGATGATCAAGGCAGGGCTGTCAATCTGTTAGGCCAATGGCCACCAACAATTTTATAGTCTCACTCACATCTTGTACATGTCACGTTTGACCGTAAAAGAGAAGCAGCACCGGATCTCAGGATCTTTCGAGTTCGGATCCGGGTTCTTGAGAGAGCAGCTAGTCAAAATAGCCTTTTGGGTGCTATCGAACGCAATGGCCCCGAACTTTTCCCAGTATGAAACCAGAGAAGGCTCGGCGATGATCTCGTGGATTGCGATATTGCCCTAGCAAATAGTGTCAGTAAGAGAAGCAAGCATGTGCTGAATGTAACACTTACATCTCGCAGCTTCGACATCGGGACGTGGATAAGCTCAGCCATTTCTTTGTTGCCTCGATATATCTCACCAGTCCTTCGCCAGCAGCAAGCTGGGATGGCCATGCTGGCGAAGACACGGTCGTAATCCATCAAGCTCTTGTCGAACCACATCTCCACGCGAACAAGCTCCATGTCCGTCAGCGACTGCATTCGCTCCCTGAACTTCGGTCGGAACTTGTCCAACTGTCGTAGGATGCGGATACGGGAGATTTGTTGCAGGTTCTGCTCCATGTACTGATTCAAGCGGGCGTATCCCTTGACGTAGTTGAAAGGCTTCAGCAACCCTGCGTCCATCTTGGCCTTCAGAAGCTTGTTCATGCGCTCTTCGGGGCTGTCCGACCCAGCAGGGTCTGCAGCAGTCATGTAGTATTTCTCTTTGGCCTTGTCCAGAGGGAAGCCACTGGCGGGTCTCTGAATCGAGTTCCCTGCGGCGGTTTGGGCGGGTGGAGGCAGCAATTGTGTATTGCTCGCAACGTTGGGATCGAAGAGGGAGTTGTTCGCGAGAGACCCCATAGGGTTCATCAAAGAGGGATCAGCAAAGAATTGGTGGAAGTCCCCACCACCGTAGAATGAGCCGTCATCCATGAGGCCGTTGTTGAGGAAGTCGTTGAGTAGGTTGTACTCGTTACTGACCTCGGAGGTGTTGAACATATATGAAGGATGAAAGTGATGCATGTCTTGGGGATTATTTTGGGAAGACGAATTCCAGTCATTGTAGTTCAGGACTCACGATAGTTCAGCGTGATGCGATAACGAGCTGGAGCAGCGTGTAACTTACAAGATTGATTGTTCGAGCTCAGGGCAGGCAGCTGTGGCGCGGATACGGGTGTGGGCTGGGCGATCAGTGCTGCGTTGGCACTCCTACTCTGCGGGAGTGGAGGCGGCGCAAGGTTGAGCCCTGCATCTGGAGCACTGGCATCCTGGTCCATAGTAGTTACGGGGGGTTCGGAAGACGTTGCCTCGTGCGTTTGCGAGCTGGAGTCGCCATTGGCGCCTTCGGGGTCAGTTTTAGACTTCTTGACGCTTTCTCGAGGCTCGTCGTGGCAGAGATGGCCAATATTCCGCTTGATACACCGCGTACACGGCCGTTCCTGCCGGCGAGGGACTGGTTAGCGTTCGGCAGAGACCATGGCGCTCAGGGGCAGCTTACGAGGTCGCAGGTCATATGCTGATCGGCGAGTTGTTAGCACACTGTGTCGAATGTCTCGAATGCTGCAACATGGGAGGTCGAGGGAGGGCCTGCGGCTCACCGAACGTCTGCAGTATATGCACGCTAAGGGCAGCATCAGGAGTTAGCAGGGCCATTGACACTATTGGGGGTGCACAACAGCTCGCCCTTACCATGATTGACCTTTCTGCGCTTCTTTGGGGTTTTCGTCGGGGCATCGGAGGCTGGCACGGTAGCAGCCTTGTCCTTGTCCTTCGGTGTAGGACTGCTCTTGGGTGCATTGGATACATCGGTATCGTTTTCCTGCGCCGTGGCCACGGGAGCCGTCATACTAGGCGGTCGGGCTCCATTGGATCTCTGTGTAGCTTCCGTCATCAATGGTGGAGGAGAGCGCTCCGGTTTCAGCGCTGGGGTCCGCCCTCGTCTGCAGGCTGGGTATGGTTCTACAACGGCTCGCCAGTGCGCAGGCGCACCAAAAAAGCAAGCGACGTGGGCGGGTGCTCCAGCACGTTCGACGGTGACACGCCCTGGACGGCGACGGGCTGGAATTGGGCGGCGGAATGAGCTGTTTCAGTGGCACGCGAGCCTTGGGACGTCGCTGAGTGTGGATGTCGAAGCGCGTGGTTTTGAGAGCGCCACTAGCCGAGGGCCGCTTTCGCATCCGGTGGGGCTCTGCGCTCGGGCCGTGGGCTTCGCGGGGAGACGTGGAGTTTGACAGGCCCGCCGTGGCCATGCTCTTAACCCTAGCCCTGCCTCGACGCTCTGCTCTGCTACCAAGCGCAAGATGGAATGAGAATTGTGCATGTTAAGACCCCTCTGAGTACTGTTCAGCAATGGCAGGCTCACGCGGAGTCGCTCCTACTGCCGCTGCGCCGGGTGGGTCACGGGAGCCAATCGATAGCCGTTCTGGCCGCACTTACACAGCACACAGCTGATGGGTGTATCTGGCTTAGCCCTGCATGCACGACTCCGAGAACCACGTTGCTGGGATTCTATATTCGGCTGCAAGACGATGACATTGTGTAGACAAAAGTCCCGGCCATCGGCATCGCCGCCAGAGCCAGTTCGTTGCACTGTCGAGCCACTCTCTCAAGAATATGCACTCTCCAGATCTATCTTATCTCGTATCATGCTCGTGGCGGAATATTGAAACAAACGCCCAGAGCCAGTGGAATCCTGATATCAACCCTGAAGATGCAGTCCCAGTACCATGATTCTCCTTTCACCGTATGCATCATGTACGCCTACCGTGCGAGGAACAGACCGAAATGGATAACGCACCTCAAACGCCGAACTCGACCTGCATATCGATAGTCTACAATGCATCGTACTGCCGTGCGCTGGCGTGCTTGAATAGTATGTCGTCCAATGCTACCTGCGCGAACCTCATCGCCTCATCGATGCCGTCCACTTGTGCATGATTGCCCTGCATCGTTTCGAGACTTCTTCGGAGTTGCTCGAGCAGGTCCCCGAGTTGCGGATCGTCTTCGGGTACATCAAGCCAGGAGGCATCCTTGGTTGCGGATTTCTTCAGACCAATATCTTCAGGTCTGTCCCTTGTGACCTCTGTTTCGCCAGCTAAAAGAGGATGCAGCTAAAGTCGTTAGTCAGGGGTAGAGTTGAGGCTATGCTCTGAGCTACATACCTTCGTCTTCTTTTCTTGACGCTTCCATTGCGCTTTCCAGGTGTCCACGTCATGCTTCAGACCTTCTAGCTTCTTCTCGTCTCTCTGAAGCGTACGCTTCGCCTCTCCTACTCGCTCCTCAAGAAGTTGCACGGCGTGATGGCCAGTCATGACCTGTCTGTGCATCCTGTCCTAAGAAAAGGTCAGCCGATATCTATAGTGCCATATGCGATCAGTCTCACGTTTAGTTCCGTCAATCTATTGAGGTTGAAGTGCTCGTCCTTGGCATTCGGGGGGACGCGAGCGGTCAACAGCTTCTGCTCGAGCTTCTGAACGACTGCGCCTAGCACGATATTCGCCTCATCTTGCCTTCGAGTATCTCGTCGCGAAGCTACCGTCTCAACTCTAGCGTCTCTTAACACCATCACGACCTGGCGCAATATTGGCTGTGTAATCTCTGGCCAGCTTTGCATAGCCTCCTGTGTTATCCTCCTCTTCGCGGGAATCAGCTGAACATGGTCCTTCGCCGTCGGTTCGGAGTGCGCGATCTCGTCGAGGTCCGCATCGTCAGCCGTTCGCTTTTGAGCTTTGGTGGACTCCGTCTCCTTTTCGATGCCAGAGCGCGGCTTCTCTCTACTTCGGTCTTGCGTTGATTGCTTCGGACGCTTTCGACTTTGCGTTTCTGACTTTTTGGGTTCTCGAGCTCTCACTGGGGCACTTCGTGCGGTAGCTTCTTTTGACGCGTTGGACGGTCGGCCTCGCCTCTTCTTAACGCCTGTATTACTACTACGCGTGGGCGCCTGTTTCGCCGTTAGTATTTTCTCTGTTTGAGAGATCAAAGATCTGGTACTGACCATTGCTGCGCATGGAGAGTTGCGACTGGCGTTCGCGAAAGCGCGTGTTTATGTTCGGCGGGGAAAAGCTCCGATCGAAGAGCTAGTCCTTGATACGCTCTAGCGCACTTTCTCCTCCGGGGCCTCTACAATACTGTGCAGCATCTGCACATAACATGCGACATGCTACGTCATTGTCGCCTTTGTCACCTGTTACTGAATAGGGCTCTCGACAGTCTCCAGCTCCTTGAATTCTTTGCTAATTCATATCACGACTACGAGACCGTTTAGACACAGCACAACGAAACTGCGAAGACCGTTGTAGGAATATGGACAGTACTGAGAGCTCATAGATAAGGAAGCAGTACAAGGGACGATCAGTCTCATAACCACTGTGTCAATTCATGAATCGCATCAGTTACTACAATTATTTTAGTGCCAGTATACCTTTTCGATGGTTCAGGCCTTCCAATACTAAGCGTAAACAGCCAACTGAGGGGTTTCGTGTACCCTGGCATCATTTGACCGGAACGACGACACATCCGGCATCAACATACAGTGTCAGCTGGTTCCTATTCTAAATGCAGCTATTTATCAGCAAAAGCGGAGGAGCTTCGGGCGCATTATGCGATATATAAATACTTAGGTGAAGCAAATGGTATTGACCAGCCCCAATCTGGGTTCAGGGTACATCCATCATCTTCATCTATCCTCCAAACGCACGAATACCTTTCCACCATGGCCATTGATTTCGATGCTCCGGCGACAGCTGTGAAGAGCCCGAGCAAGCTCGCACATGTCGTCTTGCGCACCAACAACCTCAAAGCGATGTCGCAATACTATCAAAACTTCCTCGGAGCTCGCGTTGTACACGAGAACGAAATGCTGGTTTTCCTATCGTACGACGACGAACATCATCGCATCGCGCTCGTGCAGGTTCCCGGAACCCAGGCGAAGCTACCGACAAGCTGCGGTCTCGAGCACATCGCATTCACCTTCGACTCACTCTCTGACTTGTTGCTGGCCTACAGACAGCGCAAACAGAAGGGCGTTCTA
This sequence comes from Lophiotrema nucula, assembly GCA_010015825.1. Lineage (NCBI taxonomy): Eukaryota > Fungi > Ascomycota > Dothideomycetes > Pleosporales > Lophiotremataceae > Lophiotrema > Lophiotrema nucula. The sequence goes on along the minus strand of ML977325.1, from coordinate 1,032,552 downwards.
CCGCTGTGGCCCGTCAACCATGGGCCAACTACGTCGATCTATTATAGGGACCCTGACGGCAACCAAATTGAAACGCAGTACGACAACTTCAGTGATCCAGCTCAAGCTAACGAGTTCATGAGCTCGAAGGAGTTCGCTGAGAATCCTATTGGTGTGGATTTTGATCCGGAGGATTATATCACGCGCCTGAAGAAGGGAGAGTCCGAGGAATCGTTGACGAAGCGCATCGAAATAGGGCCTCGAGGCCTTCCTGAACATATTCAGTAGTGTCTGGAAAGCGCAGGGAACTGCCTAGGGGATACAATAATATGTATACGGGTGGTACCAACGTCCTACCGAAATACTCATTTCACGTCATCCATTTGCGCCCCAAACAGCATATCTTTGGCGGCTAAAACAATGCATTTTTCTCACGTCCTCGTACGTACTCTGCAATGTTCATCCACACATGTGTCAGCCATTTACCCATTACTCTCATGAAGCTTGTTGTTTTTGATGCGAATACTCCAACACTGCAACGCATATGCGGAGGCGCCTCAACGTGTTTCGCGTCAATGCGACTAACCTAGACAGCTCCGTGATCCCAGGCGAGTACAGTGCTCCATTCTTACTATCATTCAAGCTGAATCTTCCTCTCATCTCTATGTTGTTGTCATTCGCCGTCGCGATCCTACTATCTCTCATCAATCTCAGCAGTATAATAGCCTTGAACTTGATCGCGTTGTTCTATACTTCTGTTATCCTACACCATCTCGATATTGTCTGGGGACGATACGCATTCACGAGCAGGCAAGGAATTCCAGTTAGCATCACAAGTATTGGTGTCGGCGCAGTTCTTGGGTGGATGTTTTGTTCATTGACTACATTGAGGGGGTGGGAAGTTAACATCCTCCACTGTAGTCCATTTCCTTGTGTCATGCCTTGTCATTTCATTCCATATCCAGCGCCATTACGAATTTGAGAACCTCCGCTATACCCTTATGAGCAATTGAGCAACTCATGTTAGCTGACGGAGGTGTCATGAGATCTTTGTTCAGGCGACAGTGCCCATCGGATTCGTCGCCAACCTCGCGAGAGTTGTCGATATGAGGGACAGTGTTGGCAGCGCCACCGTTGTTGTCAGAGTCATTGACGTAGTCAGGGTTGTCACGATTCTCATTGACTACATCCTTGAGAAATCGAAGAAACTCTACCTCCTCCATGTTTTCAGCGGTAGGGAGCACGACGAATCGAAGCTCGTATGAGAAGCAGTCGACCTGCGTGCGGGGGACGAGCACGACTTTGAAGTTGACGGCCTTGTCGACAAGCTGGTGCTTACACGTCTTCAGAATATCCATATGCTTGGCGGAGATGACGTCCTAATCACAATCGTCAGTCATATTCCTGGATATGAGCGCGTCCATTGGTTGCTCACTACGCACCTTGTTGTTGAACTCGACCATCGTGGGGTCCCAGGAGAGCCGCATACACTTATTGAAGCACTTGTCCTTGGCACAAAGATCTTCTTGCACTTGAACGAGGTCTTTGTCCTTGGCGCGAAGTATCTCTTGGAGCTTGATGAAGGTCGGATGCGCCATGACCTGAGCCTCCGCGACGTCCTCGGCCCAGGTAACAATCAGCTGGGTCAGGGTGCGCTCAATGGCGGCATTACGTACCTCTGATAGGCGAGCGCGCTTCTTGGCGTTCCCCATGGCGTTGCTTGTATTTTGTTGAGGTGTTTGCAAGAAGGGTGTAGTTGTGAGCGTGAGACGACACTAGGCGAGTTGTCTCGAAAGGGTGGGAAGGTGTTGAGAGAGAGAGAAAAGTGCGGGGAGGCAGCCGGGTTATATATTCTGCGGAATGAGGATTCAAAATTATAATACAAAACGCATATACAGAATGCATATAGAGAATGACTTCGAGTGTCGTTGGACGGAGGCCGCTTCAAGATAAGTTATACCCACTGAAGCCCTGCACATGATATCAGTAGCACTTGGGACGTTGCACGAAGATTCACCTACCACTATGCGTTCCCTTATGTAGCGAAAGGAGGTTGATTCTATGAGGAATAAGTTAGTATCATCTCCTAAGATGCTACCCATTTCCCACCGTCTTCTCCTTGTGCGGTGTCCTGGCTGCTTCCATACTTCCAGTCGTGCAGCAAATGTTCTCACCAGTGTATGTCGTAACCTTCTCTTACTCAGACCTTGACAAAGCCTTGGAGGATTTCCTTGAGCTCACGGATCCTGGTTTCAAGTAGCATGATGAGATCCTTTTGCTTCGTGTTGACCGCCAATATAGAAACTCCCTCCGTTCGGTCGTCCTTGTCCCTTTCCCCTGTGTCCGAGCCCCAGATGTTCCGAACCTCCGCATTGTGGTTCTTGCACTCAAGCACTGCCTCAAGCTTTGCTTTAGCAAAGGTCAGATGGACGATCTTCCTCAGCTGGGCCTTGTTGATATCACACAGTTCTTTCATATCTTGGTTCGGCGTAAGTAGTTCCTCATTCTTCTTGTCGAGTTCGGCTATTGGCTGCGCCCTCTCGTCGTTCTGGTGATCTGGGTGGTCCGTAACTGAAGACGATGCTGCGCTTGCTTGGTTTGAGTAATCAAGGGCCTGTTCAAGCTGCACTTTGATCAGCAATAGACTTGTAAGGTACGACGTGATCAAACATACAGAACTGCGAAAGATATGTTCAAAGTCAACCGCAATTCCTCCCTCGGACTGATCCTCTGACGACGTATCAGAAGGACTGGAGTGCTCTCCTGAGTCTGGTGCTGGCGAGAAGCCTCGGTTGGGTGACGCTGGTGACTGTAATGTCTTGTCGCGGGGGCTTGTGGGTGGGCAGTCTGCCATGATATATGCTGGTTAGAGATACAAAAAGCGATCTGTGGTGAGAATGTTATGTTGAAACGAATAGTCAAACAATCTCTGAATGTTATAATACTTGGTAAGAATCCTTGACCATCGGCTGTTGAATGTTAGAATGAAGTTGGGGCTCGACTGAAGAAGTCGTAAATAACTTACACCTACCGCTTGCCGTTGATTCTGTCGCCCGTGCCTTCCTAATGCCACTGTTCCTTCTCCTTTCAACCTTTGACCGAATTACATTTGGAAGGAGGCTACCTTAACGCTAGGTCCGAGTAAGAAATATACCCCCGCCACCCTAAGAGGTCCAGGTGAAGTCGCTCGCCATCCTCACAACCTTCCTCGCCTCCTCCCCAAATCCTAGTAGATGTCCACATTTGACAATATCGTGCGGCGCTCCGTCCACAACATCCAATTTCATGACCTCTCTATTCTCCTTCACTGCCGTCATCTCCTCGAACCACTTCGTGACTTCTTTGTAGTTCAGTTCTGCACCACCGACCTGCACAAACAGGGTACAAGGCAGAGTGAAAAAATATCCAAGCGGCGAGACCCATTGGTTCGTGACTTCAATACCAGTCGAAGAATGTGGAGGATACGTTTCAGCCATCCACTGTATCAAGTCGTGGTTGGGTAGGAAGTCGGTTGCGTATTGGGGTGTACGGTACACAATGGTAGGATCTATGAGCGGTGTTGCTACATCGCACCAGGGGCTCCATAGCCATGCTGACTTCGGTATATCAATCCCCAGTTCTTCCCCATGCTCTTGCAAATAACGAAGAAGTTGAATGGCCATATGACCACCCGCGCTATCACCACTGAGTACAACATCCTTTGCCGAGATACCCAATGTACGAAGCAGATACAAGTAAGACGTAACCGCATCCTGGAAAGCCGCCGGAAACCGATTACCAGCCGTACTCGAAAGCCGATACTGAGGACACAAAACACGCGTCGCTCTCGTATGCTCAAGCAGCAGAGAAGCAGCGAACCCGCAATCCGCACTCCTTCCATCACCAAGCGTATACCCGCCTCCATGGAAATGCAGTACCACAACTTCAACTCCCTCCTGCTCTTGCAGCCGCTCAGGATACCAAGTCCCGCCAATCGTCTCTGGCATGATACTCTCATCGCACCTCAGAATCCCAGTGTACATCTGTGGATCCGCAGGTTCCATGACGATGAACCGCTCTCCTTCTTTCCCCGGATTCAGACTTAGAGTATCCCCGATCCTAAACCGGCCAAGTACTTCAATGACTGCTCGGAAGCAGCGAACTTGAAGAGCTTGTCTCCAGCTCCATCGAGGATGTTGACGCGAGCCTCTGGGCACGAGATACGCACCCCAGAATGGAATACTGAGAAGGACCAGGCCGAGGCCTAGAGCAAGACGAACTTTCGTAGAGAGATCCATGGAGCTATGAGATACTCGCGATGGGGTTGCGGCTGCAAAGAGAAAGGTGCGAAATACTGGAGAAGAAAAGGAAGGAAGCATATTAACCTCATCTTATACCCGCACTCTCGAAGATCCTAATCGGCTCTCCATCATCCATCTCACTCATCTCGATCCACAATTTTAATTCCATCAGTGCAGAGTGGAGTGCCTGTACGATGGTGTCCCGGCCGTGGTTGAAGCTGGCTATGCGAGGAACGAGATAAGATAATCTGAGGCCGAACATACCACATCAGGCAATTTCTTATCTGCCGTCGATCACCCACTCGATCGATATCCGCGCTAAGTTGGCCCAGTGCACATTCACTTCAAACCGAGCACAAATCCAACCTTACACCACAGTCTATTATAGAAGCACATCAATGAACGTTTTCAAATATTCAATTAATGTTCTGAATTCCCATCCCATCCTCTCCCGTCGTCCAAGCTCTAGCCTGAGCTTCGCGGTCCCGCGCCAAACTTCAACATCATCTCCACACCCATGTTCCTCCAAAAGTAGAATTAAGTAGACGTAACCCTTCGAAGACAGTGTCTTGGTGTAAACTCCAGATGGCGGCCACTCAATGCGTGCTCGCCCAACCCATCCAAGACCCAAACCCGTCAGCAAAGGAACAAAAAACAGCAGGCCGAAGACAAAAGGTTCAGAAGAAGAACCGCAAGCATTGCGAAACGCTTAGACGAGGTGAGCGTGTCGGTCTAGAGGCGAAGAGAGATGATGCGTTCTATGGGCCAAGAAAGCGCGCTAGAAAGAGGGTCTGAGCCGGCCAAACAACGAACAAAAAGGTTCAAAAGGTAATTTGCGGAGTATTTATACATCGATGCATAGTGCGACGTGATATACAAAGGCGCCGTAGTATAACAGTAGATGACAAGGCAGCCCCCAAGAAAACTCAGCTAAATCGGTCCATGGTGGAAATAACCGACGTAGAAAGCGAGTGCTAGAAGGCGTCCGCCGTAATGCAGATGGGTGACAGGTAATGGCTTGATCAACCCCATGAACAACGCCGAGATGGGCCGCCAGAAAGAAGATGAAAAATTAGAATCGAGTACTCGTAGATAAAGCGCCGATGGACTCCGCTCCAGTATGCATATGTAATCGGATGATGCTGAGAAATTACGTTCGTAAACGCAGAGCGACTCCGGAAAAACGTCTATGATCGAAACACTCGTGCTTTTAGTGTATTCCGTTTGGTAACGTGTCGCTAAGCCGTGGCCACATGAGGTAGACATAGGAAAGGCGGATGTGGTAAATGCGCGAGAGAAAGTCAAATCGACAGGCTCAATCAACATTGATCCATGAAGGAATTCTTTGGCCAGTCGTATTTGGTCTGACTCCAGGAAGTCAGGTTAGGATTGTTGTACGGCTCAGGGTGTTTCTTGATGTAGTCCGTCGTAGGATAATTAGGAGGATCGCAGGAGACTGATTCACTCCCTTCGTCCTGGTATATGCGAATGTAATCAATCCGCATGGTAGCTGGTAGGGTAGATGTGATACCAGTCAAGTTGACTGGGGCGAAACTATTGCTCATGCCGAAGTTTACAATGATGGCCATGGGTTCCTCGGGAATTTTGCGCTGGCCGATGTTTCCGTTCGGGCCAATTGCGCGGGCGTCCAATGTCCAGGTCTCGGCGTCCCCGACATGCCAGGTAATGTACCCGTCGTCACCAAGCTTGTAATCAAACGCATACTTCTGATATTCCTTGCCGTCGTACCAGTTGTTGTTAAGGTTCGTAAGAGCAGAATTGGCTTGTTGAAACGGCCCACCTTGGTAGCCGTTCATGGCAGTGATTTGATTATCGTAAACTTCGATGAAGTCTGAAAGCTGTTAGCGACTGAGGTAGCGTGATCGAACCAATGGGAGCGTACCATAATCTGTTCGGTACCAGACGTCGAAGGGAGCAGACTGGAAAGACTGCGAGACCTGTCCAATACCATTTTGGTTGTTGGGGCTCAAAAATGTCACGGATGCTTCCACCGCGTCGATCTCGGGCGCGCTTCGAGAATTGCCAGGACTGGGGTGATCGGCGTTGCTGCAGGTACACGCCGGAAGACGCATGCCTGGAAGATAGCTGAGACCATCCGACGAACTCTGGTTTGGTGTGATGCCGACGTCGCACTCATCGTGGTAGCTGTACGGCCATAGACCTTCTGTGGTCGCGGCATAACCTGGGCGGCCAAGATTACCCATTGTCCAGAATCCGGGCCAGAAGCCAATGGTATCGCCGCGGCCGGGTAATGAGATACTGGCCTCGATATGACCACCCTTGTAACACAGCTTGTTCCAAGACTGAAGCATGCCAGACCGGTAGTTGAGGTTATGATTTTTGAATGCATCGAACTTGATATTGAGAGTCCCGCCCTCGGTCGTTATCGCATCAGGATCGTACCACTTTCCGCATGTTAGCGCAAGCACCGGAAAGAAATGACGGTAGGCCTACCTCTAGATCCTGCGTGACGCCGTACCAAAGGTCCACGCCCTGAAAATATGGATCATCACCATCGTAGAATGTTCGGCCGTCAGTGTCAAACTCGTCGGAGAACACTAAATTTTGCTTTTTGCCATCGTGTCCTTTTCGCGACAAGGCAGGCTTAGGTGTCTTAGGATCGACAAGGCCAGTGCGAAGGTTCTTTAGGTGTGGCACATTGTGCTTGCCATCTATACATAGCGGGTTGTTGGTGCAGGGTCCGACTTCGGGCTCTGTCAATTTATGTACGAAGGTTCTGTATCTCATTAGCATTGATGGCAATTGGTGAAGTTGGTTGTAGACGTACAGTACGGGGTACCCAATGAACAATACCAGTATCCCCAGCGAGAGGATTGCCAAAGCTCCTACGTTCACCGCGCCTCGCTTCGTGAATATATCGCAATCGCGCTTGTTGTCCTTCTCAGGGTCTGGGTTGTGCAGCCAGTCGTCCTTCTCCACGTCTTCTGGGAACAACAGTAGTCCTGCAGAAGGCAGGATATTGAACTTCTCGGACACTGTCTGCGTGTTGACTTCGTCGTCGCTTCCTGCTCGCGAAGGCGCTCTAGAGTCGTCAAACGGCGACGCGAAAGGCCCAAACCTCGAGTCACGACTCCCTACTGAGTCCTCACTCCAACTTGTTCGCCGCGATGACATTGCAGACGGTGACCGTAGCGGCGACTCATCTCTGAATGGTTTATTTCTCGATTTTCGTGGCGGTAAAAGGAGCTCTGCAGACTCGGCGACAGCTGACGGTTGTCGATAGAGCGAAGGGGCCGTGGGCGATCTGATACCGGGCGCAGGTGCAGTGCCAGGTCGTATCTGGCTTGTCAACGAGCGTGAGGAGTTCTGTCGCGATGTGCTGGGCCGTTCAGGATGAGGGTCCTGCATAGCGTCTTGCGTTCCAGAGTTCAACCGTATATGGGGAGGAGCGTTCCCTCGTGGCGACAGAGGGTCCGACATTGTGAGCGAGTGTATAGGGTGAGTAGTATTAGAACGACGGCGACGTTATGAGCGAGCCAGGGTGGAGGTAGGAACAACTGTTGATGTAGTTGTGGCACGCAATTGGGGTGAATTCCAGTGGATTGTCGGGCGGCTCGTGGCTTGGTGTCCGGGCAACGGCAGGACGGTGACAACCAGAATTCCTCTCCTTAGCAGCCCGCGATGCAGTCTGAAATGCTGCTAGCTATCGCTGCTGGTGACGAGAGAAGGAGAGGGTCGTGGTGGACGCGAGGTGAAGGGAAGCAGTCGATTGCACGGGGGAGGCAGAGTCGCTCCTGTCCGAAATGGGGGCTGCAGGGTTGTCCAGGAACGCGCTTCCCACAGAAACTTGGCACTTCAACGTGCACCTAGGACACGCGAGCTGCAGCAGGAGAAAGAGCGAGCGATAAAGGATAAGAAGACGGATGGCTGCTGTTTGAACGGTCGCAATAGCAGGTGGAGACAATGAGTGTTCGAGAACAGCGAGTGACTGGCAACGGCGACCTTGGTACTGGTGGCGAGCGTGAAGGTGCTACTGTACTTCGCACGAAAACTGGCTCTCCCCTGGCTCGCCCAAGGCGAAGAAACTTCAGGGAGATCTTGACGCTCAACGTGGTAGTCCAGCGAATCAGACGGCATGGGGGGCGCTGCAGTGCGGCGCTCGCCATCGAGCTTACGCAGGTCAAGGGCAAGTGCCTTTCCAAAATTATCCGTGGCTACAGGTCTTACATCACTGGACAACCTGTTTGACGGCAGGTTTCAACACTTCAAACCAGCCATATTATGCCTATCCTTCTGATACCTCCCTGATAGCGACCTGTCACCTGCCACCGAGGGTCCTCTGAATTGCTATGCTTGGCTGTATGATAGAATATTGTCATAGCACGGGCTGATGGCCTTCAGGCCGACTTCCCCTGAGTGCATCGATAACCCAGCAGCTCGCCTCCGCCAGCCTCACCCGCGCCAATATGCAGCCTCAAATGGAAAGTCGCGTCTGTTTCTGTCCTCGCAGGAGAGTGAGACAATATTGTCGTCTGACTTGACGAGGTGTCTGCATGAATTCTAGATATGACTTCTGACCCTTCCGTCGGGGTGGAGGCTCCCCTCTCCTGTTCTCCGCTGCCCGTGTCGCAGCAGTGGGTACGCAATCTATACCGATCGGAGAAGGTCCTCTCCTGAACGAACACTTCGTTACGCGGCTTGCACCACATAAAATGCACCTCTCCTGCACTGCCTCGCTCTGTCCCAGCTACACAACTCGTTATGCTGCAAGCCAGAGGCGATACTTTTATAGTCTATCGATAGAAGTCGATGCCAGATCGCTTTCGTATTGACACGATCTTGCCGCCCGTAAAACGTGCCGATCCCTTTAGCTCCCAGGCCGTCATCTCCTGCGATAACGCCTCTGTTCACCCTCTTATCCATCCTTCGCTCCCATCTCGTCCTCGTGTCTTTCCTACGTTGCATCTCGCTGAAACAGAACGTCATCGAACCATAGGTCGCCCGCTGATTGCAGTGCCCCAAGAATGCAAATCTTCATCAGAACCGGTTGACACCCCGGGAATGCGCTGGCGGCTCAACTGCCAGCGAGATTGGGCCGAGGGACGATAACGATTCGCCGGCCTAAGGCGAAATGAGGATAATCGAGCGCCAATCACCTACCAGCCACAGGTGTGGCGCAGCTCGGGGCTCGCCTTCGCCGTTGAGCTGAGGAAAGTGATTGTGTGGTCTTGGTTTCTGGTAGGTGAAATGTTGTCTTTCTAGCAGCTGAAGCCTACAGGAGCCGACTTTGGAGAAAGTGTGCTGCAATATGGCCATCCTCAACGGCATAATAGGCAATTTCATATAGTCTGGGGAAGCTGGATGCCGTTGAACGAGTTTCATCTCATATGAAACGAAGTGAACAGCTGGTCATGTGGACCTGTCAAAGCTCTTGAGATCGAAGTTTTGCAGTAGATATCGTTATGCCGTAAAGTACCTGCTGATGGACCCTTCCTCCGAGCTGTGTGTTTCCCTTCCCTTCAACGCCTCGAGCTTGACTGGCGCTTGTGCATCGTAAACCAAGATGCTTATACCGCCTGCTATACTCCAACTCCATACTACAACTGTAGTCATGGGTATTACGACTCCACAGCCAGCGCCTTCAGTCCCACAACCCTGCCCTCCTTCTCATCCACACTCAGCACAAAGAACTCCGACCTCGTCCCCCCAAGCACCACCTTGAATATCCCCACCTGCCCATTCCCTGCCTTCTTCACAGCCTCAAGCACCTTCTCATAGCCTCCGAACTCACTCTCACTGACACTCGTCACTTCCTCGCCATGCCCGAGCAGCTTCTTGAGCTCCTGGGCCGAGATGCTAGAGCCGGAGTACTTGAGGCTGACAGGCTCGAAAGGCTCGTCCGCGTCGCTAGTGTAGTACTCTTCTACGCTCTCGAGGACATTGGGTACTGCGGTGTCTACGCTCTTCGTGCCGACCTTCTTCGTTGATTGTGTAGACGCGCCGCCGGAGGGCTGATTCGCTTTGTCGAGGAAGGAGGCATAGTCTTCGTCGGACGCCATGTTGAGAATACGAGAAGTGTGGAATGACCGTATATCTGAGGAAGACTTTCGTAGTGGAAGCGCGAGGGAGGTAGAACTTCGCTGGTGGTAGGTGGTTTGCAGACGCTGGAGCTGGTACTGGGGTACTCTTAGGCACAATTCGGCGGTCGTCGAACAAGGCCAGTAGCAGTGAGAGGTCCTTTGAAGAAGATATGAGTAGTTCGTGCGCTTAAAAGTTTGTGAGGCTCTTGTCGCAAAGCGTTGCAGGTGCTTGGTGTTGTGCATGTTCAGCCGATGACGCAACTTTCAAGGTGCATGCAGGTCACGTCGCCAGGGCGGCTTCGATCCGCGAAACGCTGCCGCGGTCACAGCACGACCGCGTCCCACAGCTGTTGGACGTGTATGAGCAGGAAGATATGTTCGCAATTTCCCATGAGAGCGTATCAACCTACATTATACAAACACTATATCTTACACTTGGCTTAGAAACTTGCTGAACTTACTGAAGCGCTTTTGAAGAGCAAAGCAACGAGGAATTGTCTGACAAGTAGAGCTAAGGCTACTTGCGCTTTCAGACTCGCCTCTCAAAGCATCAGAAGACATCTTTAGTTCTCTTTGTATAATTAACCAATCTCAACGAAATCACAAAATCATTCGTTAGGTGGCCAAACCCCCCATAGAGTCTGCTTCCTCAATTCTTCACTAAGCACGAGAAGCAAGGACGAAGAGATGCTCATTAGATATTTGACATTTATTCTAACCTAGTACCTTAATAGACGTGAAATGACTACCAAAAAGCCTCCCCCATCTTCATGGCCTGGATATAATGCTGCTCTACATTCGACTAAAAAGCCTCATCTCGGAATGAGGCTATACAGCTCGTCATGCACCCTCACCGACACTTGGTATAGAAGTTTCTTCGTTACTCATAGAGTAGAAAAGTAGAAACGAGGGGTATGTACGAGATCCAGCCCAGGTCATCTAACAACTTTTCGGGCTGAACGCTAAGCAAATGCCAAAAACACATGGAAAATAGATAACAAGAGCAGACTGAAGACAGATTGAAACAATGGACCATCTTCTTACATATCGCAATGATGGATAACATCTCTTGATATCTCCTGTCATCGCCTACGACTTGGCCTCGACAGGAATGGGTGCGTGGGGGACGCCATTAGTGGCGCCATTGCGAGGGCTACCGCGCTCAGACTTTGGTACATTCGGCTTGGTATCCTCACCCTCATCATCGTAGTTCTCGTCGACGTCCATATGACGAGCAGCAGGTTCATGATGCTCGGGACGCTCCTGCTTAGGAGTCTCGGACATTCGTGGAAGGGGTGGCTGCGACGCCGCGTTCATCGGTGGAAGCGATGGAGGATGGTGAGCTGCTTCTGACGGATGATAGCCATCGTTAAAGCGACGTGGATCTGGAGCGTCTTGAGGACTATGGCGTGGAACTTGTGGGGATGACATTCTGTGGGGTGGTGATGGTCGCCGACTGTGAGGCTCCTCAAGCTTCTGACGCTTCTCATCGCTCGCGGGAGGCTTGGGTCCCATGTGATCGTTATCTTCCCACTCCCTCATCCGCTTCGGGGGAGCAGTCGGTGGTCGTTCCTCACGCTCGCGAGCAGCAGCTTCAGCAGCAGCCATGGCAGCAGCTGGAGGTGGTGCGCCAGCCCCAATTGCAGGAGTAGAGGAGGTATCAGCGTGATGCTGATATGGTCCTTGATAGCCGTTGCGAGGGGACCCTGCACGATTTTCCACGATCGGTCGCACTTCTGGTACTGGGCTTCCCATGCGTCCATACGGCGGCATAGGGCCACCCTGATTGGATGAACCACCAAGCCCAGTAGGAGGCGGTGGAGGTGGAGGAGGCACATTAGCTGCATGCGGGCCGTAGTTAGGGTTAGAGATGCGGTTTGGGGGCCCGGACTGAGACTGCTGCTGAGGTTGTTGATGCGGGGGCAGTTGAGATGGAGTCGGCGGTGCCTGCGGGGGTAGGTGGGGTGGACCGGGGTGATAAGGGCTCGGGGCAACATTGTGAGTCTTGGGCGACGGTGAGAGACCTCGCCGGGGAGGACCACCGAGAACAGGACCGTTCGGGGTTGGTCGAAGAGGCTCTTGGTAAGGCCTCATAGGCTCTTGCCGCGGACTCGCAGGACGAGCATGCTGAGTCTGGGGACGTACACTCTCACGCTGGTCGTATGGATTCAACTGTTGTGGGGGTAGTCCAGGATCGCGGATTTGTGCAAGCGGACGGTTCCATTCTGAGCCACCAAGTGCTGGAGGAGGAGGCCCTTGAGGTGGTTGCTGAGGCTGAGGAGCACCCCACTGAGGGGCAGCTGGACCATGGATGGAGGCAGGCTGGTAGGCCTGGGGATGAACATCCTGGGGAACCGGTGCACTTCCTTGGTTGGGCGCACCACTGGTTGTTTGACCGTTCTGCAGAAGCTGCAGACGCGCCTTGATGTGCACGTTGGACGGGTCAAGGTCCGCTGCTCGCTGGTATGCGTCAAGCGCATCCGCAGTTTGGTTGTTGCAAGACTCGTACTGCTCCATTGTTAGAGATGCATTGCCATGCTGGGGAAACGAAGAGGGACATACCAGAGTACCCAGGTCATACCAAACTTCGGAGATGTTTGGGTTCAGGCGGATCGCACGGGAATATGCATCGAGTGCGTCACGGTACTGGTTGATCTGGTAGTAGAGCACACCAATAGAGCACCAGAACGTCGGGTTCCTGCCGTCGCGATAGACCGCTTGCTGGTACGCCTCATATGCCTTGGGGTATTTCTGCTGTGACATGTAGCAACGCCCCAGCAGATACCAGCTCTGTGCATCTGTTTGGTCTGAAAGAGCAATCAGTCTTATGCACATGACCGATGTTTGAGGACACAACTACTCACCGGAAGCCACTGATTTCTCAAGGTACTCGATAGCCTGTTCCTGACTAGCGTAATTGGTGCTCTGTTGGTGGTGCAACCACCCGAGCTGCTGCAGAACTTTGGCATGGTTTGGGTCACGCTCGAGAACCCGACGGTATGCGCTCTTGGCTGCATCAAACTCCTTCTGCTGCTCGTACACATGACCGATCTGGAACCAGATATCTTCCTCAGTCAAAGGTCGTGGAGGATTGTGAACGATGTACTTGAAGCACTAGGAAGCTGTCAGCTCACGAACAGTCCTTGCGAGAACGGATACTACATACGTCTAAGCTCTGGTTGAACTTTTGCTGCTGCTTGTATATTATACCAAGTCGGAAGTAGATCTCGTTTGCCTTTTCGAACTGAGGTTCCATTCTCATCACCTGAGAGAAAGCTTCTTCGGCATGCTCAAGAGACCCATAGCGATCGTACAGGATCCCGATGCCGTACCACAGCTTTGGTTCCTGAGGAATCTGTTAGTGGTCTGAGATCAGAGCCGACGGAATAATGACACACACCTTTGGATCAGAGAGATGATACAACGCCTGCTGATAAGCCGAGTAGGCTTGCTGTAAATCATCCATCATCAGGAAACAGTGCCCTGCGCAGTTGGATTAGCATGTTGCACCTGTTCATGGAAGCAAACGCGACCTACCGAGGCTGCCCCACACTTCGCCATTCGCAGGGTCAACTTTCAAAATGGCGCGCAGATACTCCACAGCCTGAGGGAACGCATCACGGGCACGTAAAATGCACGCGATGCCTTGCATAGCTGGGACAGAGAACTGATTGTGTTTCAACGCCTGCTCGTAGCATTGTAACGCACCATCTAGGTCCTGCATCTGCTCTGACAGCGAACCTGCGACATGTTAAATCGTGATACGTGTAGGTGAACGTTGCTCGAGCAACGACATACCGATCTGGTTCCAGACTGTCTCTGTCAGCTGCTGGAGGTGCGCAAACGGCGGCCTCGGCTGGTTCAGCGGCGGAGGGTGGCCGTTGACCTGAGCGTGGGCGTAGTGAGGAGCGCCATGGTGCGGCGGCAGGCCCGTAGTGGGCGATGGCTGTTGATGGCTGGCCATGTGTATTTGTGTCCCGCCGCGAGACACTCAGGTAATGTAACTAGTACTGCGATATGGCGCTGACGGGATGGTAGACACGTCGAGGACCGCGCAGTGAGGAGGCGAAGGAAATGCGACGACGCGCAGAGAGGTTCTGTTAGTGTCAGTATAGGAATGTCGCATGGATCGAGCTAATTGCTGGCTCGTAGATGACAGCTCGTCGTGTCTGCATACCTGAGGAAATCGGAGCCGTTGTCGAGCCCTGGCACTCTGGGGCGACAGCGCGCTAGAGCTAGAGACGCTGGGCAGGCAGGCACACACGAGACAGAAGGAGTGACGATGGCCGGTATCGACCAAGTAACGCGCAATTAAGCCGCGATAGATGGGAGGCGCGAAGGGGCCACGATGGGGGGAGAGAGCAAGGACGGCAGGCGAGAGAGGAGGGAGAGGCAGCCCGGGCGAGCGAGGGCGAGTGCTGTCTCTTCCGTTTTCTGAGGCATCTGGGTTAGGGTTCATCACTCTCTTGGCGGGCCTCCTCTCCAACGTTAGACACGCCGCCCGGGCCTGTGTGGATTTAGGGATGGACCGTGGGGCGCTTGTTTTTCCGCTCGCTTCATGACCCTTGGAACTCAGTCCATGCACGTATCCTGGCTAGCGCAAGCCACCGCATCCTGGCGTGCGCCGCGGCCGCGATACACAACAGCAAATTACGAACCTCCAACCGCAGTAATTCGCCCTACGCGCTGGTTTCCCTGCCTGCCATCCGGCTGCCATCGCTCGTCGCTGCGTTCGTGGCGCCGCCGTGCCTGCTCCTCTCGCAACCTGGGAAGGGGCACACAGCGCGGTTCGCATCACGGTTGTAGAGCGCTTTGTCCCTTGATCACCGACCCGGTGGATTCTCATTCGACTTTTCGAAGCGCTCCTGAGGCGTGATCCAACTCGATGTCTATTCTGGGAGGCTTTCTCCAGTGGCTCGAATGGAGGCGTGAAACGCGCTGCTCCCCGGTGCTGGATGATGCCGGCTGCTGGAGCCTCAGCCAAACTCTAAATCGTCCTGCCAGGCTGTCACTGGAAAGAAGAAAATATGCTATTATTCGATGCCGTTCCCTCGCCGGCTCGATCTTCGGTTCTACTTGCTTTCACACTCTAGGATGCCTCCTTGTTTGCTGGTGGTGCCCGGTCGCCGCCCCTTCGGGAAGGCTCAAAAGACTTTAATATTGTTCATGCCATGGCCCTGTCGCTGCCATCTGGTACACCGGGAACTCTTTTTGCATGTCGCATTCATCCAAATTCTCCTAAACCGATCCATCGCTGCCCCTTGGCGGGCCATGCCTGTCATATGATCACCACCACATCTGGGCCATTGCCCTCCCATCTCCACCACCATTTCCAGCAATGCGCATAATCGCGATTCCCAGCCAGGCTCGACAGTTGTTGCGAGGAAGAGTCCCGGCATCGGTACCACAATGTCAGAAGACTGGTTGATCGCAGTGCGGGGCCTCATTAAGCTGAGGGCTAATGGTGGCCAGTCAGATCTTGGGAGTCGCCTTACGGGGCAGAACAAGCATCACTCAGCTTCCGGCTGGCGATGCCTCATCATGGCTGCTCACCACGCTCGAGCTCGATAATTTCTTCTTCAATAAAAGGGTGGCTGGCAACACTCGTCGTACGATGGCGCCGTTCTGCAAAGAAGGCTAACCGCGATCCCCAGCCTCGCGCATCGCGCCCTCAACACCAAACACCTCAGAACCACCACAGCGACAGCAATTAGCAGCTGCACTCAAGGGGTGTGACCAGCGGGCTGCGAGGGCAACGGACGGCGGCGTGCAGGGCTCGAAGGAACACAGAGAGGGCGCAGACAGCCCAGGTGCAGCGTGTGCGTCGGGCTGGCTGGTTAGCTGCAGCGTCGCAACTCGCGCACGAGGAGCGGGTGGATATGGGATTCTGAGTGGGTGTGCCAGGATGGCTTCACGATGGACCAGATCTGCAGCCAAGCCTGGCTCACCTCTCCACAGCATCGTCGCAAGCTTCCGGCCGCCTTCTTAGCTCGCCTAGGCGCGCCGTCCGTGCTGTGACGCAAAAGAGCTCCGCTCCCGCGTTCGGCAGAAAATCGTGTCAGGCCCCTCCTGCTTCCAAGCCATCCCTGCCGCCTGTTGCAATCTGACAAGGGCCGGTGATTTGCTGGCGCATGAGCACGCAGCCGGACCGTCTTGGAACACAAGCCAAGCAGGCCCACGGGCAAATGTACCTGGCCCCTGGAGTCCAAACTCGGGTCAGACCGTCTCTCTTCGCCAGGACCTGGGCGTGCCGGTGTGCCTGCTGGTGAGAGAGGCGATGGAGGCGCTCGCGATGCTCAATCTCAGAAGCCATCGCTCCTTCGTGGGTGTGCGACTGAGAAAGCCTCCAGCGCATCTGACCGCCGCTAGAAAGTCCACCAGCCTTTCCGGGGAGTTGGGGTCCAACATCCAAATCGCAGCCACGTGAAACGATTTCGATGGCTGAACCGGCGCCACAGTGTGACTGGGTGGGTCCAGGGGGCTCCTCAGGCTGTGCGTCATGGACGATGGAACTGCCGAGAAGCGAGCGGTAACATAAAGATGAGATGTCTCCCTTCGCAGCAGAAGAGGGAGCTGCAAGGCTGCTCATTCACTACGTGTCGTTGACAGGTGAGAGTACAGCAAGCATTGTTTCGAGCATATATCTCAGACCTACTCGGCAGGAAGCGCGCTGCACGTCGATTCAGTTCCCCAGTGATTTATGCGGACTCTGCGGATCGGGTACCGGATAGCCTCCATCTTGGCCGATCCCTCATCCCCAAGCGGTCCGGCACCAGTCTTACGGAGTACAGAAATCCCATCAAGATATATATGGCCACATAGCTGTGAGGTTGCGAGGGCTGCGCTGACATTGGCATCCTTATTGATCCTACCCCACTGCTGACTTCACAAACTGAGCAGGTGCGACCTGACCAGGCAACGCCAAGAACGAGGCTGAAATCAGCACCACTGCTTCACAATTAGAGCTGGCCTGTCTCCTTGCATGATGTACTCCGGGAACAGCGCAGGTGGCTGGTCAAGCACTGATTTCACCCGGCATGGGAATGGGGGGCACGACAGTTGCTAGCGCTACAGCTTGGGGAAGGGGTGAAGGGGTGAAGGAAATCATCGTATATATGCATCCACAATAAGCCCTTGAGTGTGCCTGGCACAGAACGCCATCTACTTTAAGATCCGTAGTAGGATTGTTCCCCGGGCGAACCAACTCCTAACCTTATTACTCCGTCCGCTCAGCCATGGTGAGAATGGTCCAAACGGTGGCCTCGCGCTGACATCTGTGCCACCACCTCTCGTATTTGTCCCAGACTATCATACTAGCCGCCAACACGGGAATCCTCTATCAATAATAATCACGCTGCAGTCAACCGGCTTACATACACTGACTGAAGCCGCGTCTAGGATTTTAATTTAGCCAGACTGCCCTCCCAAGATTCTGGAACCGGTGACGATGACCAGGGTTGTCTTGTCTCATACCGTGCACCCCATATATTCCAGCTCATCACGCTCATATATCCACTGCCGCTGATGCCTGTCCTCGTTCGCATGCAGCCGTTAATGAGTCTGGTCCGGGGAAAGAGGGACGCCTTCATATACGTCCAATCTATGTTTCGTCTCGCGCCCGTAATTTGGAACACTCCAGGCGGCGTGGCTTGTTCCTCTCGCGACACCGCACTCCCGATGCATGGAGGCCGCCGATCAGACCCCGCGTGGGTGTGTGAACCGGTTGTGACCCGTTGCTGACAGGTGGTGCATGACGAGGAGTGATATCCCAGCTAAAGCCCGATCGTCGCCTTCCCCAGCGGTAAAGAAGAGAAGAAACACCGATGACTCCGCGACGGCATCACGCCTTTTGCGTGCCATGACCTCTGTCGTGTTGATCTTCTTCCCAGATGAAGAATGCCGGGATTGCGTAAGGGTGGCTGCTCCGGGTTCGCTCGAGGAGGCGGGTAGCCGCATAATCCATGTGATCATCCTGCATCTGGACGCTCCTTTTGGTCTCCCCGCTCGCCTCGAGAAAGCCTACAGAGACCTTCCGCAGAGGCAAAATGCTTGACACCATTATCGTCACCGCTACGCTCATGATGGTAGAATTGTTTGGAACCGAACTCATCTACCGAGGCAGCACCAGTCAGCGTCAGCGGGATGAGCCGTGAGTGACGGGTTTTGGACGTGTGGAGTCGATGCCAGTGGTTTCGGTTTAGGTTTGGTGGGACGCTGGCCTCGCTGGCTTGTGCTGGACCCATGGATGTGAACAGCGTGCATAGATCTGCCGCGACGCTTGAACGTTATCAGTCGCCCTTCCGAAAAAAAGCAAGCTGTGATCTCGATGCGACCGACGGTGCTGTCGGTTGTCTTACCGGCCTGTCTCTCGCTTTTGCTTGCTCGATTGGACGCTCTGTGCATGGAACCTTCGTGGCGAATCTCGTGTAACCCTCGCAGCAGCACGTTTGGATGCGAACTTTATCACCAACGCTTGCCTTCCACCTCCATATAAGACGAAGCCCAGTGTGCAGCTTAATGGATGCTTTTACATGCTTTAGCCCAGTCAGCGGTCGATACACCCCCCAGTATCGCAACAATCTGTGCGCCTCCATCGGGAAGCAAGGGCCGAAGTGACCTTCACCTAGGTTGCTGAAGTGCTTCTGACTCCCCAACCCAAGATTGGATTTCCAAGCTATCATGCTATATCAGAAGAGTTCGTTCTGAGCCCGAAACCAGGCTCTTGCGTGCCACAATGTCAGATATCCAAGATTTCATTATGCCCTTCAAAGATACCAATGTAGACTTCGCGGAGTCCAGGTAGGTCGATTATCCCCGAAGGGTAGGTAGTGTATGTTCAGTATTTGTTCATTAGCAAATGTTCTTTGCAAGGCGGTCGTTAGCAAGAACTCTCCATAGCATGCAAGCACTATAAAATTTGTTTCTCCTCTCCTTACTCTTTACTTCCTCAACTTCTCATCACCCTACCGATTCGCATCCAAAACCTACCCGAAGCACTGAACACCACCCGAATTTGCGTGCGCACCACCCACGGCGTTGTACACCACCGAGCGTAGAGTCAGCACCACCCACAACCGTCAACACCACCGAGGACAAAGAAGGCAACAAGCTTGTAGGTGGGGCGACCCTACCCATTCGCTGTTTGCTCTACTTTCACCAACCATTTCGGCAGAGGCGGTAGCTGTTCTAGCACACAATCCAAACCCGCCACTCTTTCGAGATCAATGCCACGAGTCTAGGTCACAATCAATCCCTGACGACTGCATCATGGTGTCTTCAGAAGAGGAAGAAAGAAAACGAAAGCTCATCGAAAGATTGATAGCTTCCAACCGACTAGCGGAGAAAAGAAAGTCAAACGACAATGAGCAGAATGACCCAGCGAAGAAGCAGCGAACGGTAGGGCTCTGAGCTGAAGACGCGATATCGTATCTGACCCACATACAGGCAAACGCCACAACAAAGCCATCGTCAGAGCAGGATAGTATCGTGACCCCAGAAGTCCCTAGGCTCAGGATCCGTCCACCGAAACCTCCAAAAGAGAAACTGAACGAGGCTGTGTACGAGCTGGTCGCCGAGGAGAAAGCACTTGCGCTGCAGAACATATCAACCTGATCAACAAGCTCGAGGCTAGTAACGAAGAGTGGAGGGAGCGGACCTCTCAGCAGAAGAGGGAAAACAGAGCCCTCCGGGAACGCAATATCCAGCTGGAGTATCAGAAAGCCGATCTTGCTCAACAATTAGAGATTCAGAAGAACGAGAGCCAGAAGGAAATTGCAAGGTTGAATCAGCGAATCAGTGCACATCAGACCGAGAAGGCAGCCCTCAAGCTCAGCAACGATGCGCTAGAGAAGCAGATGGCGCAGTGCGACGTTCAAAATGCTGAGCTGATACGAAAGCTCGAAGAGCGAGATCTCGCAATTGCGTCCGGAAAGAAGGAGCTCGAGGAAGAGCGGAATCGCGGCAAAGGAGCAAGGAAGAAGCTAGCTGAGATACGGCGATTGACCAACCGTGAGGAAAAGTGAACATATGCCATTTAGGTGGTGAATCGGCTCAGCATCAGGAGTTTATGGCGGGATCATGTCGGCAACGGCCAACACATGCGGATCACTTCAGCCTGTGTAGTAACATGAAGATTTCATCTGAAGGCTTCCAAGCACATCATTCCTACGTCGAGTGGGTTTGGAAGTAGATAAGAAACCCATTTCCTCTGATCAACCATCTCTGTTACATCTCACAACACAACCAAATTCATCTACGACTTCCCCAAAAGCAACACTGCTGCCCGCCGAAGTAGCCACCCCACAATTGACCCCCTTGCCCAGCTTCTATCGAAGATCTGAATGCGGTCGAAGTTGCCCACATAACGTCGACAAAACGATCAATCAAGTCCCCATCTTTCTGCGTCAGCAGCCTTTGGGTTAACCCACCGGAACTTTCCCACAATTATAGGAGCTGACTTACAGAATTTCTCACCAATAGTCTGTGAGATCACTGAGACTGAAGTGTCTCAATCCCGCCCAGAAAGATTCGACTTCGTAATTTCGACGCCCTTTAGCTCGTAAGAGCTGATTGATCAGAGGCTTTCCTTGCAGCACATATCTTTCAGGTCAAGAGTTTGTGGGGGGCTCAGAGTAAAGGATCATCATTTCACGCCCCCAAAAGTTCCACTTTGGCTGCCAGGGCTCGTTGTACTACATTTTGCGCTTGCCGTGGTACAACAATGGATGTCCCTAAAATTCAAGGACCGGAGAGAGTCTTGAACCCCAAAAACCATAGCTGACAGGGAGAAGAGAACGCGCGATGTAAGTATTATTGAAAAACTTTCTCCTCATTAAGTCTGACCTGTCAATAGGGCAACGAGACGCATTCCGATATCGACCTTCACAATGAACACCAAAAGCGCCCAAGACTTCTCGTCAAGCCTCCTCGGACGCCGTATGAGCGTTTCCAAAGCTTGGTACGATCCCCAGAGTTCATAGAACGTCATGAGGAGCTGATAAGCCTAGATCGAAGAGGAAGTGGCTGGAAGACTGAGAGACTTCGAGACAGAGAAGGAGAACATGTCAGACACGATCAGGAAGCTCACAGAGCGCGCCGAGACCGCAGAGGCCGGACTCACCGAGATAGAGCAGCTGATCAACGAGAATGCAGGGCTGAAGGATGATAAAGCAGCTCTAGAGTATCAAAAGAAAAGTCTTGTGACATCTATCATAACGGAGGACGAAAGCACGCTGGTCACTGAGAGCAGCGAAGAGCGGAAGATCAGGGCCCAGATGTAGCTCAAAGACGACAAGCCATTCCGCAAAGCTATGAAACGGATCAGCACATTGAGAACTTACGAGAAGAAGTTTGCGAAGCAAGAGAAACAGGTAGAGAAGGAACAAAGTCTTCGGAAGGTAGCTGAAGAGCGATGGAAGCGCGTTGTGGACATCATCAACGAAAGTGGGGAGTACGGTTGCCCGCGTTCCCACTCGTCATATCTGCATTCTTGATGGTAAAGGAACACTGAAGACCAAGCCGATTTGAAAACTAGCCTGGAGAGAGGTGTCAACTACCACAGGGTGATTGATCTAGCAGGAGAGCTGCGAACAGCTGGGTAAGTTTGCACATAAGTAGTGATTAAAGCTAGAATTACCCCTAAGGAGTGTTCCCAACTGGAATTCTGTGATCCTACTCCAAATCACATTTCCCAAAAGCGTAACTGCTTTGGAATGACATGTAGTCGTGGTATGAGAATGAAATCTGTTCAAGGGAAAGTAACGAAGACGCCGTGTGTACCCCACCAATGAGCCTCCGACAACCCCGCGGCCACGGCCATCAAACCTTCCAGAAAACAACAACACCACCACCACCGCTACTCAGGACCAACAGCTTCAAATAGCACCTGAGCCAGCCATCGTATCTTACCAATCCGCAAACTACACAAACAATGCCACCCCAGCCCTCACCCTACTTCACAACCATCCTCAACCCTTCCAACGCGCCCTCTCCAACAACAACCAACACCAACACCTCCCGCCAACCCTTCACCCCCGCCCAGCGCTCCCTCCAAGCGCGCAACCGGCCCTTCCACCCCTCCCCAAAAATTGACGCCGAAGCCGAAAGCTACGAGCAGCGCCAGCGCAAGAACCTCGCCGTCGAGATCTTAGAGAACACAGAGTTGTTGATTTGGTTCTCGAGTGCGCGGAATGAGGTACGTCGACGCCGACCCCAAACACCCAACCTCCTCTTCCTACTATGCGCTTTGAGCAGACGGGAAAGGGAGATGAGGAGATAGAAGGGTGGGATGGGATCTATGGCTAATTGATTTGATTTGGTATGAGCAGAGTATATCAGCAACACGCCAGCATTACCAGAACGTGCTGATGGGGATTGAGGACGAGGAAGTGACGTGGCGCGAGGAATGGGAGGTGCCGGTTGAAGAGCGCGTCAAAGGTGCTGAGGGGACGAAGAGCGTTGAGGGTAGTCCGCGGCACGGGAAGAGTAAGGAGAAGGAGCGGGAGAGGGATAAAGGGAAGAAGCGAGTCTCCTCCGCTTGAGAACAGCATGGTCATGGAGCTGGCGTTCTTGGTATTGAGATGGGAAACAGCATTATACCCCTGGTCGCGATTTCGGTTCAATTTCATGTAATCAAAGGATTGATTGCTATTGCGGGCTGTCTTGACGACATGCACGTATCTCTTTTGTCTTACCCAAAAAGCAAATGTGCGGAGCGAACAATAGGTCCTCTTGATCCTATATGCACATATCCCAACCTGGGGTTATACCAATGATCCAAACTCACAATAGATACAAGAATCCAAGCACCGCTCACTCTTCCTTAGAACCATGGTTCAGATCTTCTTCCCACCAACACCAGAGATACACTACATCCCCTCTTCCATGCCAACATTCCTCCACCACTTATCCTGAAACATCTCTTCTGCATCGCCAACCTGTCTCCTCTCACTGACCTCTCTACTGATCTGCCCCGAGAGTTTCAACCGCATCGCTTTGCTCGCCATCACACTGCTACCGAAAGAACTACTGCGCGCCAATCCTCGAGACGTTATGGATTCGGTCGAAGGGGTCCACCCGTCTCTCATGACTGGTAATTGCTATTGTAGCGGCTCGGAGGACGAGGAAAGACGGTTGAGGTGGAGGTAGACGTCGGTGCCATAGCTGTGTAGGATGTCAGAGTTGCTATCATGTTGAGAACCGAGTCGAACTCACCCTTCCATACTGATCAACTTAAGATCACCGCCGAAGTACCTGGCGTAGAGCCGTGAGATGGGTAAGCCATACCCGAACCCAGCCATGGGCGCCTTAAAATCGCTCTTATTGAAATCTGGGTCTAGGCTTGGCGTTTGGTCGACAGTTGTGTACATGTACGTCCATACAAGGGGAATGGCTGATCTGGGGATACCGCCTCCTTCATCAGAAATCTTAATCGTAATGTCTTCCTTTCCTTCTGCTACAATGACTCTCGTCACCGGGAAATCTTCTTTATCTTGTCCATGTGTTTCCACAACAGCGCGAAGCGAGTTCTTGAGCGTTTCAAACAACATGTGCGATAAATGTCCAGGAACATACATGAAGTTCGTCTCGGGGTTACAGATGAGCTGGATCTTAGGTGCGTCGAAAAGTCCGTAGTGATCCTCGCAGACAAACCGCGCATTCTCGATGGCTTCCTGCGCCAGCTCTCGGACGTTTGTCTTCGTGCAGATTATGCCGACGTAGTTCGGATCCGAGCGTTGTCGTTGGTCTGTGAGGGCGATATGCTGTCCTATCAGCATACGAATGCCTATGCGCGACATGTAGAAACGGTCGAGGAAGGCTTGGATGTTGTGGTCGATCTGCATTCTTTGTTTCTTCCGCTTCCACTCAAGAATGCCTTGCGCTACAGTTGTTACAACGCTGTCGTGCCGCCGCTTGATCTTCTCTAGAGTGTCTGCGAACTTTGTGTTGTATGCGCTCAGCTCGGGCGGCCACTCTTGCCCGTCGTCTGCTGCCGCATAGTATCTCCGGCTTGATGTTGATCCCTTAATCTCGTTCGTGCCGCCGCTGCCATTACCTGGCGCTGACTTGTACTGGCCCTTCTTCACACTCGGATTATGCGTTGCTTTGCTGAGAATTTGTGAGTCGTTCCCATTTCGTCTCGCGGGCTTCAAAAGTCGCTCTTTCAGGTCGGACGGAAGGTTCGGTCGCGGCAGATGTACGAGCTCCTGTTAGACGTGTGAGTCAACGTTTCGCAAGCAACCACGGGTGTCCAGCTTGGCGTACCTCGAATGACTGTGCGTACCAGTCCCTCACTCTACATATTGAGGGCATCTCGTTGAGGCCATCGGGAAGGTCGCTGAGCTCTTGCACTCGGTGAGCTAACCGGATGGGCAGCTCTTCGGAGAGGAACTGTGAGGCACGAAAGAGGGTTCCGATTGATGGCTTCTCGCCGAACTGTACCATCTGACGCAGGGAGACACCTGTACATATATTAGACGAGATAGCTGAAGCTGTTTAATATACATACCGGTTGCGGGGAAGTTGCTATAGTGCTATGTATCCATCAGCACATGAATGGCACAGCGTGTGACGTGACTGCAGCGTACCTTGATGGTGTCCATCAGCTTCTCGGACCGCTTCCACGACATGTTGCCAATTGCACAAGGCCGAGCGGCCTCTCCCTATGCGACGACGCCAAAGTGCTGCGGGATGCGGTGAGTCGCGAATGCGTGGACTGAGCTCGCAGAACGGATTCCGCCCCGCTATGACGCTAGTCAGAGGGAATGTAGACCGATAGACCGAGGTAAGGCTTGGACGCTTCGGTCGCAAGAAAGTTGAGATACAAGATAGAGTTGCAAGAGGAAGAATAGTGAGGCACAAGGCGTTGCAGGGCTTGGAGGACAAGGCAATTGGGCGTGGAGATGGAGAATGCTGCGAGCGTGCTGCTGCAGCCGGAGGACTCCCCACACTGACCCAAAGCTTTCACGTGGAACAACAGAAAACGCCTCCAAGTCCGCCCTATTTCACCTCAAAATACCGCAGCTGACGCGACGTGATTGTGTAAGAGCTGCTTCTGCCTTTCGCGAACCATGGTGTCCGTCCAGGCAGCTCAGTCTGCGTCCTCGCCTGCGCGAGCAAGCTGGAATGCTGGGAAGCTCCAGCCACACATGAGGTGCGGACGCGAATGCAGTTCCTCGGCAAGCTCAATAGCTTCCTGGTAGCCGTCTCGGGGACCAGCGGAAAAGGCCCTCGGCGTGCCTGAGGCCTTCCACAGCTCCGAGGTGCTCGCGTGAGGAAAGGAGTCATTGTGTAGTTAGTCTGATTGGTTGTTCTCCGTACTTTCAGAGGCAGTTCGCGATGTCTGTCAGAAGTTTGCAGCCACTGTCGCCGGGCCACTTGTTTGGTTGTATATCAATATACCTGTTGTAAAAGACAGCGCCTTATGGCAAATACTTTAGATGCATGAGAGCAAGTGTCCTCAATCGTTCGAGGTTCGTGACGTATACAAAATCTTATCGTTCAGAACACGATCAGAGAAAAGAAAATTGCATCTGCCGATCACGTCCCTGGATTCTGTTGGACCCTGACCTCATCGACTAGCTTTGTTTTTGTTAGCAGGATCTCTATCACTTCACGATGATAATGGAACAGGATAGCTTGCGACGTAACCGTGAGAAGAGGAGAATGCTATTTCGATCGTGCCGCTAAGTCCTAGACAAGTCCCATGCTGCACCGTATATCGAACACCGTGTCTTGCAAAATACACAAAACATATTGTACATCGAAAAGCGTGCAAACACTGCACACCACCACCTATTCGTACTTCTATCCATGCTACTGATTGTACACCAAAGGAGAAAGAGAGCTTTTAGAAGAGGATTAAGGGTGAATCGTATCGCGAGAAGGAAGTAGCAAACGACCATGTGGGCCTTGATCGCTTATTTCGTCTCGTTCTGGAGGAAGGTGATCAGGTCGTTTCGGTCCTTGGGCTTCTTGAGGCCACCGAAGGCCATCTTGGTGCCGGGAATGTACTTCTTGGGGTTCTCGAGGTACTCAAACTAGTGTGCCGTTAGTGAGCGTCTCCGCGGAGGATCCTCTCAGATCGTCATACCAGAGTGTTGTCCTCCCATGTGATGCCCTTCTGCTTGTTGGCGTCGGTGTAGGAGAAACCCTCGACTTGACCAGTCTTGCGACCGAAGAGACCGTGTAGGTTTGGGCCGATCTTGTTGCCCTCACCCTCCTTGAGAGTATGGCACTGTGCGCATCGTGTCTGGCGGACGTTAGATTCTCATCGGCGCAACACGACAACAGCGACGGAGCGATTGTGGATAGTGAAGAGATAATCGTACCTTGAAGAGGTTGGCACCCTTCTTAGCATCGCCTATATGCATGTGTCAGCTGTGTCCTGCAGTCCAATGCTGCAGCGCAGCCGGGCGCTCCGTCCAGCTGGCCTCTCTGATCGCAACGTTGACACCATTGCAAGCAGCGCCTCTGCATCTCGTCGTCCATAGCCATCTATCGTGGGAACCAGTTCCGAAACTGTATGATAGTGCGCTGCGTCGCGTTCGAGCTCAATGGGACAAGGAGAGACCGTGGCGAGGACGATGAAGCTCCATGACGTTGGCGGCTGAATTGTTGAACGTACCCTTTTCGAAACCCATTGTGACTAGATTGTAGGATGAGGTAGAAGGTGTGAAGGGTTATCTGGATGAGATATAGGTGAAGTAGGTGAGCTGTGCCGTATGTTGAGATGTAGAAGAGGAAGAGTGCAAAGTCGGGAGAAGAAAAAAAGGCGCTGCCCGGCCGCCATCATTTCGGTCACCAGTCACGTGCAGAACCAGCGCCTTTGATTTATGCCCTTGCTGATTGGTCGCTAACGCCACAGCTGTGGCGAAGCACGGAAGAAATCGGGAATAGCCCGCAAGGCAATCGGAAGCGATCTCGCTGCATCTTCGCATTTGCATCATGCCATGGATATCGAGCTTCGAACTTGAGCATCGCTGCTCATTGCCCTCTACTCCCTACTCCCCACGTCTGAGCGGCATCGGAACCACCGGACGGATCTAGGCTCACAGCCTGACGTACATGTAATAACAATTTGCCCGTCTTAATCAGCCAGCTATTCAATGCAGCACTTCTATCCCTCGGCATTCTGTGCTGGTCACTTCTCAGAATTCCGTCTTGCCGTCCACGCGCATACGTGCAGCCTTGCTCTCACTTCCAAGTTTCCAGGCGTTAGCTTAGCTGTACCATGTGTGGGATCGTGATCGCTACAACGATCGATACCACCTGCCGCTGCCCACCAAATCGGCTAACAGTCAAGCCAAGTCACTTGCAGTATCGCGACCGTTGCGAAGTACATATTCATCTGCCGACGCCTTGATTTGTCCTCCATCCTCCTGCAGCCACTCACCGCCACAGCATGAACCAAATCCCAGATGTCTTGTACGCCGATCAAGACTTAACGACCTGGCTCATCGTCGGTGCGAGCAGAGGCATCGGCCTCGAATTCGTGCGCCAGCTCCTGCAGAGAGGAGAGCGCATCATTGCCACGGTCCGCGAGCCGTGGGCGTCGCATGCATCTGGGCTCTGGGGTCAGGCGGGAAGTGACCATGGCAAGTGCCAGATGTACATCTGTGATATTCTGTCGGAAGACAGCATTGTCGTACGTCCCCGCCATCACCCGCTCGTCGTGGAGGGGCACTGACTCTATGTAGAAATTCGTCGCTCAGCTCGCAGCAATGCAGAATTTGAAAATTGATTACGTTGTCATAAATGCTGGAGTGTTGAGATACCCAAATGTCAGTCGCATGCATGTCATCTTGAGCCCTGCACTAACCCTGGCAGAGATCGACTGAAATGTTCGTGACTTGCCACTGCTTCCGCCCCTAGAGCCGCGCGGATGCGACGGCCAGGTGCTTGTTGGGTCTTACGCTAACCTTGTCAACAGGTCTTTTGAGGAGTTTGCTTTTCATCTTCATACGAACGCTATAGGTCCCATCATAACGGCCCAGAAACTTCTCCAAAGCAACATCCCAATTGGCACCATAACATTCATGTCAAGCGACTCCGGCTCACAAGGCAACTTCCGCGAGATGGAGGACGGATTTGCAGCGTATGCAGCGTCCAAGTCAGCTCTAAACATGGCAATAAGACATTTGGCTGCCGAGTTGAAGAGAAAGGATGACGATACAATCATCCTAGCAATGCACCCGGGGGAGGTGGCTACAGATATGGCTAACATCGCCCTACCTTGGGATGTGCAGGGGATCATCACGCCAGAAGAGTCGGTAGTGAAGATGATTGATGTCATTCAGAGCAAGGGCATACAGCACAGTGGAACGTTCTGGACGTATGAGAATAAGGTAGGTTCGACTCGATGTTCACTACGAACGAGTTACTGACATCTCTAGCCCTACGTTTGGTGATAACCAACCTGAGCCGTAAGGTGTTTTCGTTCAGCATGAACAGTTTTCGGTTCTGCGCAGTAGTACCACTACCAATACCCAAAGCAAGATCACTGGCAAGTGATTAAATTAAAGGAGTTTGACTATTACTTTTGCACATCCTACATCTAGACGCATGAGTACTTTGACTTGACCAGCAGCTGCCTCGCCACGAAACGACGACAGTGATAGCAAATTGTCAGACAATTTCACCAAAAGCCCTCCGCACGAGATCAGTATCCCACTCTGCTCTATCCTTACCTTCAGGAAGGTAGTAGTCAACGAGCGAGTTCTCCTGACGCTTGGCCTCCTTGATGACTTTCTGGTCCAAAGTTCCAGCCCGGAACCATGAGCTCTTGTCCTTATCGTCATTGACGTTCGAGGTTTCCTTCCGTCGTCGATTTGCAACGTTCCTAGGGACTACTTCCACCGAGTTCGCTCCTGTGCCTGGTCGTGCACGCTGACGCGCAGGTGTACCCGACCCAGACATCGGAACTTGCTGCTGTAGATTTGCTTCTAGAGCTTGCCTTTTCCTCTCCGCCATTCGATGCCGCTTCTCTTGGTTTCTGATCCTCGTCCTCTCCCGCCGCTCTGCGAGAATATCTGCTCCTTGTGTACCGTCATCTGCTGCTTGTTGCTCCGTCTTGCGGATCTTGGGCGCCGGCTGTTGGTCTGGAGGTGTCTCGTGTGCCTTTCGTTTGTCGCCAAGTTGATGTACTGATGGTACTTGTGGTACTTCTCCATCCTCGGGCTCGATTTTCTGATCATACTTAATCAGTGTCTGTATGTACTCCAGCTCCTTTCCCTCGGAAGCAATGCGTACAGGACACAGCTCCAGCTGACAATTCGGATCGTGCCCTTTGCGGTAATGGAAAGGTGGAGGCAGTCTGACTATTTGAGCATCGGAGTTGATTTGATGTGCGAACGCGCAGTCCTTAGAAGTGCAGCGTCCTGAATGGTACCAGTACCAGCAGATCATGTTGGAGACTTTGGGCGCTGTTGGTGGCTTATGAATGATATCTGGGTGGTGCTGTGCGGCTTCTTCGAGCGAAGGGACCAGGTCCGGCTTTGAGGGAAGAGCGTGTTTTGGCGGTGGGGGAGTGACTGGCTTTTGTTTAGATTTGGGGACTGAGCGGTTGATCTTGTGCTGTGTTTCTTCATGGCTTATACTCTTAATACCGCCTTCCGGGCTCATTGGTGGAGTGTTTGATGTCGTTTGTAGTGTGCTGGTTTGTTCCGGTGAAGGAGGTGAGATGTGTGATTCGCTCGAGCTAGAGGAGGTGCTTGTCGACTCGTCGTTTGACATGTTCTCTGGGTCCAATGTTGTGTCTTCGGGATCTTCCTCATCGGCACTGTCTGTGCTGGAGTCTGAGGATTCAGAGTCACTGCTGTTTGTTGCACAATCCAGCTCCTGCCTACTGATCGACTCAGAGTCTGAAGCTTCATCGAAGCTGATATCGTACTCTTGACTGTGGCAATCTGAATGCTCAACGGCAATGTCTGTACTCTCGCTATAGCTGTGGCTGCTTGCGTTACTCTTGACCTCCTTCATCCCCTCGCTCATCGGACAAAGCGGCAAATAGCAAGGATACTTATGAACAAAGTCCCCAGGAACGACAATGGGCCATGTAATATGAGACTCATGCGCGAAGCTACAGTTGTCTCCAGTATTGCATTCCATACCATGATTCCGATGATACCACCAGAAGCACGTCTGTTTAGGCGGCCCTGGAGGAGTGGGAGCGTCTGCTCCTACTTCGACCTTTTTCTGCTCGTCTTCGTTGGCTTGACGTTTGGAAGCTGTGGGGAATGTTTTACCTTCTTTCAGTGGACAAAGAGGTAGATGGCAAACCTCTCTATGCACGTATCCTGGAGGAGGAAGGACTGGCCAGGTGGAGTGAGTTTGATGCTCGTATTCGCAACGATTACGATGACAATTTCCATGGTACCAAAAGAAGCAAGTCAGTTTGGTGGGGCCTGATGGAGTCTTAGGCCTTGGGGCGCCGGATGGTGGGGTATGAGATGGTAGTGAGAGTGTATGAGAGCTAGCGGTTGGTGAGCCCTGCTGTGTATACCCCACTCGCTGTCGAATAGGACTGCCAATACTACTAGGCTGAATAAGACAGCGAAGAAGATCCTGGCCTGGCGCATCCGCCGAAGTATCAAGATCATTCATCTCGTCATCCATTGCTGCTTGTGCAGTCGAATTGTTCAAGACTGACGGCTGCCCCGACTCCTGGCTCCAGAAGTCAGCACACCCACAGACGCCGCCATGGAGAGCGAACAGCATCTGTGTGCGAGTATCCATCGTAGATCGTTGTCTTGTAGCTTCAAAATGATTGTGGGCAGGAAGGGGTCGACCTGTTTGCGTTTCCGTTGTCATCGGGTAGGAGGGCAATGAACGGAGTCAAGCTAGGATCCTATATATTGCGTTATACCGTATAAGGGTGACAGATCAAGAGCGTAAGGACCTAGAGAGTTCGTGTTAGAAAGTAAGGTACCTGTTAATAAGGTTTGCCCTGAAGTAGTGCAGCCTTTGTAATGATAAACTTAGTAAAGTAATACTCTACGCTATACAAGCAAATCTCAGTCGATAAAAGTGAAGTAATAAAAAAGAAGAGAAGTATATATAAGCTCGGCGCGAGAAAACAGTAAGTGAACTCAGTGAAAGAAGTAGGTGTTTAGAGTGAATCGTGATAACGTGATAACGCTTGGGCCGATAAGAGGACGAATCGAAACTGTGTGCGCCCGATTCCTCACCATATCCTGCTAATCACTGCACTCGCTACCTTCAGTGATGCATACGCACCAACACCAACCACCCCCAAGAAAATCCCTAGTGTCCTCAAATTTCTCATCTCAACTCCCGAGCTCCTGACCTTAAGATCACTTGGCTTGCCCATCTCCGTGACGGTATTATATTCGGGAACATATTTGAAGTCAAACAGTGTCTCCGTGCCAGCCAGTCCGTACTTGCTCTCCACTATCACCGCGTAGAATATACGCTTCAAGGAAGCGATGTGCTTCTTATCGAGGTAAGGAATGGATCGGTAGGAGTAGCACAGAGCCATGAAGAAGAGACACTGGCCAGTCATGAGGGCCCAATAGTACCACGAGACTCTCGGAAGACCAAGTGCGTCAGCAAGATCGTTGCCGTTTAGCCATCGTGCCGAGGCTACGAGCATGTCTGGAGAGACGTATGTAGGCGGTTGTTTCTCAAGGGCACGGATGATGTTGTTCGCCATCAGCTTCGACATGTCTGATGGATGGACTTCGTTGATCAACAACGACTCCATGATGGCTTTCGCTCTCGCAGGCGTCTCGAAGTGATACGTAGGTGTGCCGAGAAGATACCCAATGTACCGCCACAACGCAACATAGTCAGCTGTCTCCTGTTCTCTGAGAAACAAACCCTGTCGCGGGAAGCTTAACCAGATCAGAGTAGCACAAAATGTGCCTATAGTGCCGATCTGATCGAGATCATTGACGGGTATGCCCCATTCTTCGACATTGTAGTAAGAGGGTCGTTGATTGGCAAGCTTCATTATGCGTTGACGGACTGCAGCATGCAGTAGACGTACTCGAATAGATGATGCATGGCCATCACCGCCTGGTTTGAGCGAATCCAAAGACTTGGTACACTGCAAAATGTGCTGTGTCGTTTCGAAGAGTCTTCGCCGAGCCACCTTGGTCGAGAAACCCCCTGTTCGTGCTAGAGTTTCAACAACACGGGCAGCTCCCATCCCTCCCAACAGTGACTGATACGTGAGGCCGGTGAGAGCCGGACCGCCATATCTGTAGAAGACGTCTTGACCTCGTTCTATCTGTTCCCAGTCTACCCAATCCGGGATTGTGTTGACCTCGACCCATAGCTCACGCAGTTTCGGATCTGATGCGTGGTGCTCCTTTAGCAAGGAGTAAAGATCTCTTCGTGGCAATGGCAGTCCTTCTTTCTTTTCGGCGTCCGTCTCTTCCAGCGGAGATTGTTCTTGACTGTGGCTCCTCGGCAACTCGTTTTTTTCAGGTGGCGATATTGCGTTCAGTCTGTCCAGACACTCTTCTCCCAAAACATCGTATGAATGTTTCAGTGGCTCACACTGCTCTGCTGTGAGATGTTCTGGTGTCCACTCAAACTCATAACCCCAGCAACTATTACGAGTTAGTATGGATTAGATTAGCGAGCAGTATGCTACTTGCTGCCGTGTGTTCTCTGTCCGCCGGCGAAAAGCGGTATACCAGGCCATGGTTGGAATAGCTAGAATGGAGGGGATCTGATATTTTCGAAAGCAATAAATACTAAACACACAGGCGACAAGGGCGAATGCAGAAGGTCAACCGCGTCCAGACGGCCTACGTAGTTCCAGACTAGGTGTGAAAAGCTACATGCAAAGCGTCATGAGATACCGCGGCACTAGGGCACTTCCGGCTATCTGTGGGGTTGACCAGGATGGTGTCCATTGTGGAGGGTGGATGAAAGGTCGCCTGGCTATCTGAAATTGGCAAAACAGCAGGGAAGCGCTTTCAGATCGCTATCCGAAGTGGAGAGAGACGCTCATGTGAACAGTATTCTCTTTGGCGGCTTGTTGGTGGTGACGTCGGCTTTTATTGTGCTAAGTTTCATATCTGTGGCTAGTGCTGTGGCGCCCAACTGGAGTCCGTGCGAGAAAGTCTCGAAAGTTTCGAGGTGGAGCTCTCCTTTCTAACTTCCACATCGTTAGCCATGAGTTGCTCTTCTTGCTCGCGAAGAACGCTCGGTCTCTTCATCCGCTCCTTTACACCTTTAGATTTGCATCTAGCTCCGCGTACAGCTATCTCGAATCCTTTACAGTCCAGTCGCTCCTTCTCGAGTAGCCGCGGTCCACGACAAGTGGAAGACGCTCTTACCTCATTCGTAAATTCTGCCTCTCTCGTCAAATCTGCTTCCAGACCTTCCCGGAGACCGAGAAATGCATCAACCTCGCCTACCGTGAAGGCGTCTTCTCCTGCGACCAAGCGAGAGAGGAAGGACTACACTCGGAAGGAATATACTCGGAGAGAATACACTCAAGACAGCCAATCGGTTCGATCATTCCCAGAGCGCGAGCGCAAGCCCACAGAACGAGAACGATGGCAGATAGAGAAAGCAGCATTGAAAGCGAAGCTCGGCGGTGAAGCATGGAATCCACGAAAGAAGCTGTCGCCAGACGCCATGGAGGGCATACGACACCTACACGAGACCTCACCTGATCGATTCACCACCCCAATCCTCGCTGAGCACTTCAAGGTCTCCCCAGACGCTATACGTCGTATACTGAAGAGCAAATGGAAACCGTCAGATGAGGAACAGGAGGAACGGCTGAAGCGATGGGACAAACGAGGCGAGAAGATATGGTCGAATTTGGTCGAGCTCGGTGTGAAGCCGCCAAAGAAGTGGAGGGAGATGGGCGTTGGCAGGGCAGCACCTGGGTCGAGGCCGACATGGAAGTCGGACACTAGGAATACCGTCACCGTCCAGGACAGCTTCAGCGAGGATCTCATACCAATTGTTGAGAAGGGAGGAGCGAGCGCCAAACCGTCGCAATGGCAGGATATGCCTTTTACAGATCGCCTGATGTAGCAAGGGCAAATTTGTATATCGGTAAAATAATACACTGGTTATTGGTAGTCAAGCAAAGCCCTCATAAGACTTTTCTCGCATCCACAGCATGGATTGAGCTACCTAAGAAGCTATGCTACATGCTGATTGACTTGCTCAAAGCACTTTTGTCGGTAAGGAACCAATTGAAACTCCAAAATGCATCAAATAAATCCAGATGACAAGTGGCATATAGGGCGCTTGAATAATATCCAGACAGAATAGTTGAGTCTCATCCTGTGAGAAATTCCATAAATGGTGGAAGGCGGGGGATTCAGGTCGATGCGAATGTCGAGGTCAGAGCCGGAGACATAGAGCGCCCCATTTTCCTGGCGGTTGACATTTCCCTGCAAGACCACTCTCACGCCTTGGAGCCCAAACCCCTGGCCATCGTGCATTGCCTTCAACTCGCAATTCCTTACTCACAACCGGGCTTGGATTTCGGCGAAGTACTCCTCCCATTGATTAGTGGTCTGGATTTGTTGCTTGAGCATGAGGTTCTCATGCTCTAGATTGGATTTCTCTTCCTCCAATTTCTTGAGCTCGGCCTTGGATGTCGCCTTGGAATCCCGGAGTTGGTCTTTCAGAGCTATAAGCTCATTGTCGAGCTCAATGATCTGCTGGTCATCGATCTCCTTCTGCGCCCTCAATCCTTTGGCATCCTGTTCAGCAGTCTCGGCACGGTGAGTCAGCTCGTAATTGTCTTGCTCTTGCTCCTCCAGTGCCAATTGAAGCTCCTTGATCTGGTTATTGCTGTGTTCGTCAAGGGAGCTATGTTCCTTAGACATGTACTTTATGCCCTCCTTATCCTGCTCAGCTTCATACTCAGGATTCTCATTGCGCTTCGGGAGCTCATCGATATGCTGCTCCTTCATGCTAAGCTTCGCCTTCGAATCTGTGATGGTGTCTCCAGCTGCTTCGACGTTACGAATCTACGTATCGTTAATATCCTTCTAGATTCTCAGAATTCCGGCGCGCTCACGATCTCATCAACCTTCTTTGCCTCAATACGCTTCTGCTTCTTCGCCGAAGGACCACTGGTCTGCTCAGACTTTCTCTTCATAGGCGACCTCAAGGAGATCGGGCTACCCATGATCACCTTAGAAGAAGCAGCACTAGGTCCTCAATTTGAGCCGATTGGCAGCCTCACGATGAGGCCTTAGTAGCGAGCGAGGACGCCAACGTTGTTAGGCCTAAGCAATGTTTCCGGGTGGGCCGATAGATACACTCAACCGAACTGAGAACGACTGTCGTCAAGTTGTTCGATATGAGAAACGTCGCCGAACTGTGAACGTTCGAATCAATAATAATAGCCGCGTGCTGAAGGAAGCTGA
Organism: Lophiotrema nucula; assembly: GCA_010015825.1. Lineage (NCBI taxonomy): Eukaryota > Fungi > Ascomycota > Dothideomycetes > Pleosporales > Lophiotremataceae > Lophiotrema > Lophiotrema nucula. The sequence goes on along the minus strand of ML977325.1, from coordinate 996,858 downwards.
TCTTTGTTGATTTCTGGAGTTGACTCCTAGGATTGAGTCGGGGGTAATCTTTTGTGGGGTGTGTTCGGTTTCGGGGTACTCGAGTCAAATTCGGCTTGATTTGTGAGACTTAGTGAATGTAGTGGAAAATTCGTGGGGAGGATTTAGGTCCTACATTGTAATCGAGCTATAAAGTACTCAAATCTTAGGCTGTCCGAACCCCAATATTGTCGAACCTCGACGCTGTCAGAAATGGGGTACTCACTTGTTGACCTTTTCGAATCTGAGCAGAGTAGAACTGAGCAGAGTAGAAGTTGTTGTTTGTGCAGATGGCTTATGAGAGATGTCACCGCGTAGACTAAAAGGTCCCAGGCAAGCTTGGATGGTGAGCACCAATCTGAGCTCAATATGAACTTCCTTGCTGGATCCCAAGTCTCTCGTGCCAGAAGGTTATTAGATAGAGTAGAGATGGACTAGGTTTCAGTAGTCCGAGTTCAATAAAATTGTAGCGTCCAATCCTTAGAAGATGGAGTAAGGAGGTGGCCTAACAAATTTAGGACGGATAGGGAGAGCCAGGAGGGACTAGGAGACGGATGAAGACTCAGGAAGGTGAAGATGGACTGAACGAGGAAGATGGCCTGTGAATATCAATGATGGAGAACAGGAGAGACGGAGAGATCTACGGGTACGAAATTGTCTTTGTAGTGTTTGTAGACGATCTCAATGAGATACAACCTTTTAAGGCATGGTAAATCGAAAGTCTATGAAATTTGGTGCACACTCAACTTTTGGCAGTTCTTGTGGTCATTTGGACTTTCAAAGTTCTCGTGTACAGATAATCGCCACTACTAAGGAGATTCGAAAGTACTGTCAGACTCGTCGCTGGCTTGGAGAGACAATAGAGGCTTTCACAGGGGCATTGTTGTCGAAGAAGGTGTGTGCGACTTGACCGCGAGCTTTGCAAGCGCTGCTGCTTCAATCCAATTCCAGCGACTATCTTGTAGTTGTTTGAACGGAACAACGCCAAGTTCATGGAAAGATATCAAGCATGAGCGTTTGCCTGAAGCTATTCAGGGCATTTGATCAGCGTTAGAGTCCGCATGAAGATGTCGCTTGTGTCTTCTCTACAGTGCTGACTGAAGAGCTTCGACGTAGGAAGAGGATGTATACCGGAAATTAGATGATCTGCGAAAGTAAGCAAACTCTTAATACTGCCAGTCCTTACTCATTTCATCATCCTGACTCTTTTCCGTTGTTGTACAGTCAACACCGAGATTCGCCACAAATCAAACCGCAGCCTCCTCCATCCTGCGAAGTCGCGGAACAACGACAGTCTTTGAGCTACAAAATGTCGATCTTGCAGCTGGCTGACCATCTCAATATTGCAAAGAATCTTATAACCAGCATCATAATATGCAAATACCATGTCTGCGATCACTCCGAACACCCAGGTCATTCCGAAAACCATTCCACTCCGACAACCGGGATGCCAAAAAAAAGGGCTTGAGCGCCGAAACCTGCCCATGGTAGCCAACGCACGGCCAGCAACGGAAAACAAAGACGCGGAATGCAAAATGACGCCCCAAAAGCAGCGGAAAACTAGCGTGCGAACCTTCGGGAAAGGTCCGTTGACAGCCGCAGGGCGCGCGAAACTGTTGGCCTGTCCACCTGAAAGACGAGTTTGCGCCCTTGGTGTCATAACTGCTGGCCTGTGCGCCGTCTGAATGACGGCGCTGACAAACTTTGCACCTTTATTAATACGCGCTTTACTCGATATGAGCAGCTAGGCGAGTTGTCTCTCGACATGATTCGCTACATCAATAATAACGTCTGGCTTGGTGGGTGTCATTGAACAGCACAGGGCTGATCAGGATCTCAGATGGCTGGGAAACTAGCCAGTCATACGTGCAGCTTGTTGCGCAGGCAGGGCGCGCTGACAAAGTGAGGTTTTCGTAAGCGTGTTTTCCGATGGAGTACTTCGGCGTAGGGAAAAGGTGTCATAGGAGTTCGATATAGCGATGTAAGAGAGATGGAGAAGTATAAAGAGATGGGATGGAACGCTTCGGTGGAATCATCACAACAAGACATCCACACAGCAACTACAAGAGCTTCACTTGAATATCAATTGAAACATCAGCACCTTCGAGACTATCAGCTATTACTATCTCAACCACAACCATAACCACAACCAGCTTTCGAGCCAACCAATTGAACAACTATCACCAACCTCAAACCAACATCCAAACAACACAAATCACAATGTCCTCAGTCCTCGCCCGCCTCTCCGCAGCCGCAAAAGCCCACCACGACTCTGTAAACAACGCCTACGAATTCTACTACACTGGCAGCGTCACTCCCAGGGCTTCAGTCGAGCACAAGCGCTCTTCCTCCACATCCTCCACCTCCTCAACCGCCAGCATGGGCAAAGCCTGGAACTCAGTCAAGAAAGCAGCCAAGCAGCATCACGACAGCGTGAACGCTGCTGTCGACACGTTGTACTTGGGAGGTGTGACGCCGCGACAGAGCTACGAGAGAGCGCGCAGTGTGGAGAGTGAGGATGTGGCTAAGGCGCCTATTGCAGGCAATGGCAATGGTGGGAAGAAGATGTGGGAGAGTGTGAAGAGGCATGCCAAGGAGCATCATCGGAGTGTGAATGCTGCTACTGAAGTTTTGTACTCTGGGGGCCGGAAGTGGGAGACTCAGTAGGGGATCTCATGCAGATGAGATATAGAGAGACGAAGGAGAGTGGTGTAATGGGGAGTTGTAATGGTCTGGGTGGAGGATTGCGAAGATACCATTTGCTTTCAGTATAGATTTTTGGGCTTTTGGTGCTTGTTAGCGAGGCGTTCGGAATATAGAAGTCTCTCAGAACATACGATAATATTACCGCATTTGACATCACACATTCATTTCGCAAATGCCTTTGCTTGCCTTGAGTGCCATATCGAATCTTGAATCCATCTACATGTTCAAGAGCTCCATCTCAAGAACCCAAAGGCGCCATTCAACACAACCCCCATCACAACAGCAACCTGCCTCCTCCTTGTCCAAATTCCCTCTTCTCTGAAACCCCATACCAGCGCAGGTAAGCTCCAAAAGAAGCCCGTCAAGTATCCCCAAAGCATATCATCCAGCCCGCCCTCCTCAACTGTAAAACCTGCGCCCCAGCCGTTCTCGTTTCCATCACTACCAGTCCCTGCGAGTGAAGCGGAGGGATCTGTAGCAGTAGAGTCTAGCCAGCGATCTTCGAGGGCGCGAATCTCGGTAGACGTGGGCATGGTGTCGGGGGTGTGGGTGTATGAGAGGTTCGTCTGGAACTGCGATCTCAAAGTAGCGACTTCCTGGGCTGTGAAGCCGCTACTTAGCAGCCTGTCGAAGCCCTGTGGTGCTGGAGTAGCCGTCGCACTACTCCTCCGTCGGGTGGCATCACCCCCGCTTATTGCGCCGCTGCTTGAGCGGCGTCTCTGCGTTGTCGACGAGCTCGAGGTCTCGCACTGCGACCGAAGTGTACTTTCTGATGCCTGGGCCTGCGCGGCTTCAGTCACGAGCTCTGCTGCAGAAAGCGCATCGCCTAGCGAGCAGTGTATGTAGTATTTCTTCCCATCATTATGACGTTCAGGCTCTGGCGTCACGCTTCGAACAGCCTGCTTCCCTTTGCTCTTGCTCCCCGGCCCTTGCTCGTTATATGTCCCTCCATCTCTCGGTGGCGGTGGTAGGTTCGGCAACCTCAGCGACGTCGATAGTGGCGTCGTATCTGCCAGGACCTTTCCTGCGTATATGAGGCGTAAACGCGCGGGGGCATGGTTTGGGGGGAGGTTCTGTCGAATGAGTTGCTTGAGAGAGAGGGTTGTCGTTGTTCTAGGGGACGTAACATCAAGATGAAGGTCTGGAATTGAAGCCGTAAAACGTATTATTAGATACAAGAGCTGATTTGGGAGCAGCGCGGGGGTCGCCATGGTTGGGGTGCGGACGTCGTTAGAGATGCGGAGGACTTCGGAGGTTCGATGCAACCTGCTGGCTAAGCAGCTTGTCGAACGGGCGGGCAGGGGTGATAGGGGTGCTTGTCCCTAGATAATGTCATTTCTTTAGTCTCATAGTAGCCAAGGCAAATTATGCGCTGGCATTGCTAGATGTTTAGAGGTCTCGCGTTCGGAAGCTTGCTCTGGAGATGTCACGCCTCTCGAACAGGAAGCTTGGCGCTCTTGATATCATATAGAGCACCCATGTCTGGAATGAGTTCTTCTACCGGGAATACTTCGAACATCTTGTTCTCTAGATTTCGGATTTCCAAATTTGAAAGTCCCGCTTGTCGGCAGAATGGCCATTATTCACATCGTGCTGTTCGAATGGAAACCTACTATTCACTTGCAGCAAGTTGAAGAAGTAATGTCTTTGACAATCGAATGGATAGTCTCTAATACAATCGTAGGCATGCGAACGTATGTTAGCACTCCGTGAGAAGTGCATACATCCCAGTACGCAGAAGCCGTATATCAAGATGTCTACGGGCGGAAGAAACAACAGCCCCGAGGGGCGCGCCGTATGTACAATGCGTCCCACATCCCGATTACAACAGTAGTGCTGATGCCACCCAGAGTCCTTATACACATGGTTTCGTCGTCGAGTTTGAGAGTGACAAGGACCGGGATTACTACCTCAATAAGGATCCGGCACACCTCGCTTTTGTGGAGTCTATACTGCCGATACTGCAAAACAATAAGGTCCTAGACTTCGTGCCGGAAGTGTTCTGATGCGAAGGGAGAACGAGGAGCGAATGCGATTAGTAATGCTGTCATGATTTCTATGCCTGAAATGCCGAGGTGTTGAACGCCGGGTATGCTACGCCGGGCGAATGCTGGAATTGTACAATTGATGTAACAATGGTGTCTATCCGACGCTGAAAGACTCTCCGCATCCGCATTGTTCAGCTGTAGATCTGTTAGCCTTCCCTCCAAAGCTTGCCATAGACGGTACATACTGATGTTCGGATTCTTGAACACGAACCGCTCGTTCAATTTGTCTTCTAGCCAATCCATCTCGCTCCCAATAATGTTCAATAGCGCCTTGTTATCGATCAACACCTTCACACCGTCTTGCTCCACCTGCTCGTCCAGCGCTGATGGTTTGTCCACATACTCCAGGTGATATGCCAGCCCAGAACAGCCTTTCGCTCTCGTGCCTATCCTTATAAGCTTCGGCTCCGGCTGGTCGAGCAGATCTTGCAGGTGCGACACTGCGGAAGGTGTTAGTTTGATTGTCGCTTTCCGCGCGCCGAACTTGTACCGCCGAGGTCTGAGCGGCTTCGTTGTGGATGTGGGCTGGCTCGTTTGCGCTTCACCTTCCGGTATGCTGACTCTTGCTTGTTCCTGTGGCGTTGCTGTATTGTGCTGTTCAGGCGTCAATCGTGGCGGTATCGAAGTCTGGACCTCGGGTCTCCCGCCTGCTATTGAGGTGTCTGGTACGCCGAAGTTGCGCGGGGGAGGTTCGGAGTGGAGACTCGAAGGGTGATATGCGCTTGCGGTCTGTAGCTGTCGCTTTGAAGATTGGCGATATGCGTTGGAGGAGGAGAAGGTTCGTAGGCATTGCGGGCATCGTCTGGCTGCTGATGACGGAGCGGCGAATGATCGAAGTATGGAGGGGGCGAGCGCTCCCGCCGTACGGGCAAGAGACATGGTCGCAAGAGTCAATATCTCACAGTACAGCGATCTAAATAGGAAGAAGCGTAGATTAGAGGGTTGTGGGTGTGAATTACAGCGATTGCCTTTCTTTCGCCTACCTGGATATGTCATGCGGAAATATCCGGCACGTGTCGATTATCAAGCGAGCTTTGATTGGTCCCCGGTGTTCGTCTCAACGTGGTCGCGAGGAACAGTTCCGACAGTGATTCCGACCCTTACCGCATGCCGGAATTCATTCATTGTTTTCCAAGCATCCGTCCACCTTCAGTCTCGATCAGAAACAGTAATTTTAGTTGTCATTTATCTCTATTGCTCTACATAGTCGTCTATATATATGACTCTTTTTTACCCATAGTGTCTTGTACATGTTCGTCTCTTCATGTCTTGGTTACGTAGCATGCGCGCATATGTTATGCTCTGGTAACATTGACCTCCTTCAAGCCTTGAGCTCAAGTACCTCTTCCTGCTTGCCCATCGCGCTCAAAGGTCCCTTCTTAACCATCAGCGTCATGACTTCGTAGAGTGTGTCCTAGATCCAATCAGTCAGGATTATACATATTGAGCTTCACCATACTCACAGCAGCAGCCATGGTGGTAAGCTCAGCATTGGTGTCGTAGGCAGGAGCAACTTCGACAATGTCGGCAGCGATCAGATTGATGCCCTCAAGGCCGCGGACGATGGTTCGGAGCTCGCGGGTGGACCAACCACCGGTCTCTGGGGTGCCAGTAGCGGGAGCAACTTTGTTCAAGTTAGTAATTTCCCTACTCATAATTGGACTCCGAACATACAAGCAGGGTCAAGAGTGTCAATGTCAATGCTCAGATATACTGGCTTCTCGGTACCGACGCGCTCCCTGATCTTCTTGATAATACCGTCGGTACCAATCTTGTCAATCTCCCTTGCCTCAACGATCTCGAAGCCGCAGTAGCCATCGTTCTCGTAGTCAGACGGCCCAGACAGCGTTGTACGGATTCCAGCGTGAATGTTGGAGTCGTTGGCAAGCAGACCCTCTTGTGAGGCGTGGAAGAAGTAGGTACCGTGATTGATGCTGGCTTGGTGGCTAGGAGAGCCACCAAAAACCTTGGGCTTCCAGGTGTCGAGATGGCTGTCGAAATGAATGACACTGACAGGACCGTAGTTGCGGTTGATAGAGCGCAGTAATGGAAGAGTAATGGTGTGGTCACCTCCTAAGGTGATCAAGCGCGGAAGAGTCTTGCCCTTCTTCGAAGGACCAGGCTTGTTGGCATCGGTGTGAGGAGCGCGCGACAAGAGCAAGTTGTGGCCCTCCTCAATCTGCTGTAGAGCATAGGCGTTGTCGTACCTGCCCAAAACGTATTAGCCGCTAATTCGACCATTACCTTTGGACAACAAAAAGTGAGGCTTACGATGTGACTGGGATGTCGCCGCAGTCAATGACCTTCGCCCAGGAGTTGAACGGGTTTGCGTCCAGAGGAACGTTGTATCCGCCGCTAAATCCAACCCTTCGTGAGCCTTCGCGCCCACAAGGAGCCAATGGTAAGCATGTGAGCTTCAAGAATAAACATACTATAAATTAAGACGGCGAGAACCTTGTCTAATGCCACTAGGGCCGAATCGAGCTCCCGGACGGTATGAGGTTCCAGTGTCGAACGGGGCACCTTATTGCTTGTCAGTCTAGGAAGCCTAAGAATGGTTGTCGGGTTGTCGTACCGATGAATGCAATATCGTAGCTCACGTCGCGGTTCGAGAGACATGGGTGGTAGGTAAGGCGACCAAACGTAGAGATTCCGGAGAATACCGAATCGGCCTGAACTTTCGTCAGTTGAATGTTTCAAGTGTAGCGTTATATCAAGGCTTCGAACCTGAGTTCCACCGTCTCCAGGCAGAGCATTGTACCAGAGGCCCTGATGAGGGCCGTTAATTGGCTCCTGGTCATGATCGTGGTCGCCGTGAGCAGCTACAGCTGCCGCAAGTCCGAGAACTGCAGCAGAGATCCTCATCTTCGGGGTTTAGAATTGAGGAATTGGGCAATGGGAGGGGAAGAAGTTGTGTGTAGAAGAGTTTGTCGAAGTGGGAGACAGCAATAAATGTGCGATACCCCTCAGTATCGCTGTCCAGTTTGACCTACAGCTTTAGGTAAATAGCTTTTAGGTAAACAGCTTGGAGCTACCCTGGTCAAATCATCTGCACGATGACTCTTTCACTGCCAATTGGCCAGTCACAAGGCTTAACCTTCCAGCTATGGTAGCGAGGACATTACGGCTAGGCCTTGAGTCTAGGGCAAACCGACTTGACACGGAAGCTGGTGAGCATGTGGAGCAATAGACCCCGCCCTTGACCGATGACGGCGCCGGTTTTGTGAATTGGCCAATGACGGCACGTGTGTACGATTTCGTAAACGTGACATTCATGTCGATATTCCCAAAAGCGGTTCTCTTATCGGGTGCCAGGGCGGTGGACGACGGGATCGTGCCATAATTGATACGGTGTTGAAAAAGGCTTCGAGCTCATGCATGCCGATGTTCCCGTCTGCAGCTCTTACGTATCGCCAACGCAGAGGCGTGGCTCGTAACGCAGTTTGTAATGGCAGTTCAGTATCAAACTTCCCTATCAACCGGGAGTTGAGATCGGTGTCTTTGCCACAAACACTCCAGATACGACTTTTTCGAGGTCACGAATGGGTCAAGAACCTATGATCATGTCCTCGGAGGGGCGACCCGTGCTGTCCGCCGATAAGGCTTATGATGGCGGACGGCTCGAACTGCGATCGTGCATCGTGGATATGCATGCGATGATAGTGGAGTGACGGATTGAGCGCTCCGACGTGGGGTAGAAAGTGGGCTTTGTACCTGGATGCTTGAGGTTTGGAAATCTTGAGGTCTGTGTGGAGGAGAAATTTTGACGAGCTAACGCTTTCCCCAATGCGGGCAGTATTGAGCATATCGCACATAAAATCTTCTACATATGAGCGTCTATGGAAATTTCTACCTTGCAAAATCATGTATCGCGTATCCTCGTAAATAGATGCCTTCGTCAGCTTCAGTGGACGCCATTGGGCACATGCTCGCCCGGTATGCCCATCTCCGCCCGCTCGTCGGTATCCATCCTGTCAAACGCCTTCTTCACTTGGTACTCCCAGTTGCTCCAGGCCACGATCGCCCACTCTGCGAACCCCACCAGGTACAATGCAATGCACTGCCCGACCCACAGACCAGCAAGACCCCAGCCGTGGAATGCCAGGTAAATACCGAGAGGTAATGCGCCGCAATAGTAGCTTACAAGGTTGACGGTTGCGCCCACATGCTGTCGGCCCATACCTCTGAGTGCGCCGCCGCAGCTTCCGTTCAGGCCGTCCGCGATTTGGAAAAGTGCGACGTAAGGCATGACCTCGGCAGTGAGCTTGATGACCCGAATATCGTCATTGAAGATCTTGGCGTAGAAATCTTTCACACCCATGAGAACAGCGAGGACGATAGCGCCGAGTATCATGCTGAGAACCGCTGCGGTGTTCGCAGATCTCGCAGCACCTTTGGCGTTGCGTGCGCCGAGAAGGTTGCCTACGCGAGAGCTGGTTGCGACTCCCACGCCAAAAGGTATTGTGTTCATGACTTGGTCAGTCGTCATGATAACGCTTTGAGCAGCAAGTGGAATGGTCCCGAGTCGTCCGGCAGCGAGCGCGACGATCTCGAAAGCCCACCACTCTGTTCCAACATGGATCACACCAAGGAGCGCCAATCGAGCAAATGTCCACATGTTTTGGAAACACTTCCGGCTCCAGCCTCCCCAGCATTTCCATCCATCGATGAAACGAGCGTATGAGAGGAGGAGCAAGAATGAGACCCAGTATGCGATACCGGTAGCAATTGGCGCACCGAGGAGGCCGATTTTGAAAGTGTAGACAAAGAGGTAATTGAGGCCTGCGCTGAGAGGTGATGTGATCAAGAGCACATATGTTCCTGGCCTCATGATTTCTGCCCTTGTTAGCATTTGACAACAGAAGAACGGCCATGATAGCATACCTTGAGCCTGTAGGAACTTCTTGGTGGACTCGAAATAAATGTAACCCAGACCTCCAGGGACGAGCACACTCAGAAACTTAGCAGAATCCCGAGCAATGTAAGCCTCTTGGCCGAGGGCTTTGAAGACTGGTTCCGAACAGATCCACAGTATGGCAACCGGTACGTAGAAGAGCGTTAGAACAATGATGGATCGTTGGAGGATTACGCCTAGGTCATGTGGGTTCTTGCTTCCTGTAAAACTGGCCGACGCGAGAGTATCGATTGCAGTGGTACCTCCAAGAGCTATAAGCCAGGCGGTAGCCATTGCGAACATATATGAGAAAGCGGCGGTTGCAAGAGCTTCTGGCGAAAGGCGCCCGACAATCAGCACGGATATGGTTTGGAGGGAATTCTGCAGTGTGTAGGCTAGGATAACCGGGACTGAACCCTTTAGGAGAATCCAGAACTCTTGGAGAACAAGTTGAAACTTAGAACCGCCCTCATCTTCAAGTTCGTAGGATTCGCCGGTGTAGTACTCATCTGACGGCGGAAGCAGCGAGCTTCTTTCGTTGGGCGGTGAATTGGGGTTCGATTTTGATTTTTGGAACAGCTTGGGCAGCCAAGATCTGGAGCTGTTTGGTCGGCTCTCCATGGCTTTGGTGGTAAAGAACTTGGATAGTGAGGCAAGCAGTCAGTGGGCAGCTCGAGCATTTAAAGAGCGATACGTGAATGGTGGGTGGCGTCAAACGTCCCGAAGTAGGGGCCCGTTAGAGCGTGAAAAGAAAGAATTCCACTCATGCAAATGCTGCATTGAAAACACTCAAAGCAGCTAAAAGATTGACGCGTGATGACAGTAGAGATGACGGGACAAGAACTCACGGGATATAGCCGGACTTATCGTGGAGGGCCAGGCCACACATCGAAGGGGAAGCATGCAAGTGGCTGGCCCGGCCAATTCTCTGCAGCACAGTCCGATTTCGATTGACAGCTCACGATCTGAGTATGCCGTAAAGGGATGCAAGCCCAGTGGTAGCCTTATCAACACGCATTGCTGCATTTTGACTAAAGCCGTTCGGTAAATTTTACGTGACGAGAGCCAGCTTTCAGGGTCTGTAGTCCAATGATGGAATCGGGAGAGGGCAGCGGTGCTAAGGTCTGACGCTGGGTGAATGTCGGCTGCAGCCGAGTGATTTTCAACGCTGATAGCACGCCATAAATTACTGATTCGGTTCTCCCTCATGCAGGCTTCTCCAGCCTCGCTGCAGGTGTATCGGAGAGACCAGTTGATTGTCTCGCGACGCTGGATCTTAGAAAATTTAGCGAATGTGCCGTCTGCCGCTCGGACCGACTCAGAGATAAGTTTGCTGCTCCTACCGACGAAGTGGCTCCGGCATAATGTTTGCTATTCCCAGTGATTTTACAGAATGCTGGTGTTCTTGCTGTGCTCGATGAATGGATGGAAATTGGTACGCTTGCCGCTGGCGGCTGTCGTGGTCCCTCAACCTGCAGACTTCCAAGGTTGGGCAATTGGTCAGTCCCCGCAAGGCCATTGCCTTCGGTAGCTCTGGATATCGACCCGGAAACTGTTTGAGAAAGCCGCGGATGCCAAACTTCATAGGATCGTGACACAGTCAGGAGCGGCTTCGCAACCAGAAATGGTTTGTTCGGTGGGGCCAAGTCAAGAGCTTGAGCACGTGACCTTTACCATAGCCGGCTAGCGGCAGCTGCGCCGATTGCAAGGCTGAGTCGAGTGGCCAAGCAAGGCAAAATCCTACAAGCCTCGCGGAAGTTGGACGCCTTGCTCGCCTTGGTCGCATGTTGTCCGCTAAATTGGCAATTCGGAGTGCATTGACGGAGAGGATCTGCCCTGACCTATTTCGTGACTGGTCCTGCTGTGATCCTCCAAAACCGCGGTGACGTAGCGTCTGTGCGCCGCTGCTACGGAGTTCAAGACACATAAAAGACCATGAAGACACTTGGCGATATTGAAATCATACTTCGCCCTTGCAGTGCCCAAGACTCCAGTTAAGACTTCAAAAAACAACGAACAAGTTAAACTCAACTTACGATACCGGCATCAAAGAGGGAAACTCTACCAGGATGGAGTTTCCAATCTACATCGAATCAGGATTCAGAGGGCGCAAAGCCGCCTACATCAAGAATCCAGACAAGTACACCGACGCTTATCACGTCGACTATCGCGGAGGAGCAGACATGACGGTTAGACGAGGTGGCGCCCAAGGTCCAATTGTGGGAAGAGTAGATTTCCACTCCTTCAGCAGCGCTATCGATATATCTTTCGAGAACAACCAACGCGTGGAAATGCGCAAAGATGGATTGTTCAGCAAAACTCGGGTGGTAGACCTACCGGCTGCGCCTAGCAGTAAACGCTTTTCATGGAAGTCAACGTCCTTTGGCGGAGGACCCAAGATGCTCGACTCCAGCGGCCAAGAGCTAGCCTTTTTTGACCGATCGCGAGGAGTCAGCAAAGCTGGAACCTTAACTCTTCTCGTTTCAGGCCTGGAGCAGCAATTCATGGATCAGATCTTTGTCAGTTTTATGGCCGTGGAAGAGCAGCTTCGTAGGCAACGGCGTGCTGCAGCTGCTGGTGCAGCCGGAGGTGCAGCAGGAGGCGGAGGAGGAGGTGGTTGTTAGAGCATTCTAAGATTGATACCCTGTCTCTTTCTCTTCATTACTAAATCACAAATCTTGCGTACTCATTTTCCCCATCTATATCATTTTCTACTTCACATACCTGGGTACTGAATGCAAGGTTCCGACCGTCATCCTTCCTATTTAGAGAGCTGATACTACACGTTTACTCGGGCTGCACTGTGGTTGATCACGGACGCTCTTTCCATATGGCTTGGCATCTCTACTCTCCTGTTCTCGTGCCATGATATCGCGCACTATTCGGTATCTTGGTCAAAGACTTCTCTTCCAGATTGCTTGAATGAGGCCGCAGGCCACTCATTGATGAGTCCCGAGTCGTCCTCGCCAGGTGCTTGAACAGCAACATCCTGAAGATGTCCTGTTAGAATGTGATCATGGTCACGTTCTGCGCTGTTACGCTACTTTCGGCTAGCGTTGTTGTGATCGTTCTTTCCTTCCGAGCCACTTCTGGCTCAACTTCGCAAAATTTCCTAATCTTCTTACTCCTCACTGTTCCATCATGTGTTTGCTGAACTGGGATCCTAATGGATGGGGCATCGAGTACCAGCCTAACTCGCAACCGATACCTACCCTCACTTGGGCAATGCCTGTCGACCCTACACGGCTTTCTGCTAGTATCGAGAAATACTACGAGCTCCAGCCAGCAGCAAACGTCATACGTCTCTGCCATCGCTTCCGCCCAAATCATTTGCTTTCACGACTACCACAGGAGGTTCTAGACAATGTCCTGGAATTCGCCCACAGAGGCGCCACTGAGTCTCTTCTCGTCTGGGCCCAGCAAAGCTTCAAATGCTTCCAGGGCAGGTGCCATTCATGGGGTCATTTTGAGCCATACGGTCCCGAGACAGAACGGCTCTGGTCGGAGTTGAATCCAAACTGGCACGGCGATGAGCCTTCTGAAGAAGCTAAAGTTGAGTTGGTGCGAGCGTATTTATTGAAAGAGCTAGCGGGTGACCCAATTGGAGACATCAATAGGGAAATCTCCGAAGCACACGGTGAAAATAATTGGGATTACCACATGTGTACCTGCAGAGCAGAGCCCCGCGCCGGTGGCATCCCAGGTGGTTTTGTCAAGTATATCACGGTAAGTAACAGCCCCCCTTTTCTATTCGGAAGTGACCGACCTCTGATATTGGCAGCTGCTCGAGTCACACTTCGGCCTTCAGGCAATCGTCATACATGAAGCGCTCAGCGAGACGATGAGAAATTTCTTGCCGCGTGTCAAAGATTCGGGTCACGACTTTGAGTATCCATCCTGCCACACCCTTGCATTTCTGGTGCTACAGCGTCAGCTCGGTCACGAAGGAAGCCTTCACCTTTCGACCAACAGTAACAACCCCATATACGCTGGTACACCCAGCCCTGTCGGTTACTGGGAAGTTGTCGATCCAAAGTCTCTTGCGCTCACGGAAAATCAGCGTCTCCGCTTCAAGAAAGCCATGAAAGTACTAGATCTCAAACCACACTACGCCCTCACGCGACTGGAGTCTCTTATCGATCCCGCTCTGGGCGACCAAGCCCTGGGTGCTCTCTCTCACAGAACACTTCCCTTGAAGCCAGCCAGCCCGGACGATCCAGCAAGATACGACTGGCTGAAACGGATGGACGCGATATTGGAGGAGGTGATCGAGAACAAATCGAAAGGTTCGTAACTTCAGAGGCAGGGTGCTATAAGCTTTAGCTGATGCCTTTCAGAGCTAGAGAAGCAGCCATGGCCCAAGCTCATGAATATTGCACCATCTACGATCGGCGTTCCAGTCCATGGTTGATTGATTGCTCAAAGCTCATGCGCATTTCGGAGCCACTGAAAGGGTACGCTTGCTAGGAGAGGTGCAAATGAGTTGAAAAGAATGGTCCAAAAGGATGATTAGTAGGACTGGAAGACTTCTGTAGGGACTTCTGGACCAAGAGTGCTACATAGATTGTCCATCAGCAAAAGTCTTTGATCTCCTCACCCTCTGGCTTCTCCATCGGCTTCCCTCGCAGCAGCCTCCTCCTCTCGATCCCAAATCTTATGCCCAGCAACCCACGTTTGCAGCACCTCTCCCTCCTCGTTCAATACAGATAAATCTGCTCTCCTCCCCTCCCTCAGAATCCCTCTCCCACCCTCCCCATCAATGCCCATAAATGCAGCCACATTCTCCGTCACTGTGCCCACTGCCTCAGCTATCCCACACCCACTCCACTTCATCAGGTTCCTGATACCTTCTTGCAGCGTAATGCATCCTCCAATCAACGTATCTGTCCCCGCGATCGTGGCCCGTGTCCCCTTCTTAGTCTGCTGGAACGGAATCTGCGCGTGCCCTGGATACGTTCCATCAGGTAGGGAAGCAAGCTCAATGCTATCAGTGATAAGAATCGCTTTCTTGGGATTGGCGCGGTAGAGCAGGGATACTGTTTGAGGATGCAGATGCTCGCCATCAGGAATAATGGTGTAGTACGGAGATGAGGGATTATGCGTAGATGGAAGAGAGATCAGACCCGTAAGACCAGGAGCACGCGATGTGAAGCCTGACATGCCATTCAACGTGTGCGTGAGGCATGTAGCGCCTGCTTTCAATCCTAGTAGTCCTTCTTCGTAGGTCGCGTTTGAGTGGCCCATTGATACTCTTATACCCTGTGAGCTCAGGGACTTGATGAAGGGCGCGGAGTCGGGGAGCTCAGGGGCCGTGGTCACGAGTTTGACGGTTGAGGTGAGGTTTGAGGAGCCGTAGATGTCGGATGCTGGGGTGCTGGGAGCTTGGAAGAGGGAAGCGTTGTGGGCGCCTTTCTTGGATGGGTGGAGATAGGGTCCTTCGCAGTGGGCGCCGAGGAGAGATGCCGAGTTGGGTATGTCTCTTGGTTTCAGGGAGGGTAGTATCTGGAGATGATATTAACTAAGCTGATCCATCTGATAGATGACGAGATTGGTATCTGAGCAACACATCTATGTGGAGGACACATGAGATTTAGGTAGGTTGGATTGGCAGATGACATTGCAAGTAGTCATTCGACCATCTCAAAATACGAAGATTTGCTACCTACAGTGCGAAACTCCTCCACTTTGACGGTCGGTATCGTGGCCCAGAAACCGGTTATTCCTTGTGTGGCATAGTGCCGCGCGATCTTGTCTATCTTCCCAGCATAACTCTTCTCATCCTCAAATTGCGTGAAATGAAATCCATTTGCGCCGTTCGAATGGAGCTCCAGGAAACCGGGCGCTATTATGTTATCGTCCAGATCGATAGCTTCTCCTCCGATGTAGCCTTCTCTTTTCAAGATAAGCCCCGTTTCATCCGAAATGACCAGATGATCCTCCACGATCTCGCCATTGAGGATGTAGCGGGCGTTCGTGAACAGTGTGAACCAGCCAGACATGGCAGGCTCTATGAGTATCTCGTGATAGCGGCTGCAATGAGACGAAGCAAGAGGCCTGAATCGAGGGGCATCGTGGCGCTGTCATCTTCACAGGCCTTAGCGATCGAGGCCCCGCTGTAAAGTGTGGCTGACTCCAATCAAGCTCGCGATGTACGCCAGCATTACGTCGATCACATTGAAACGCGATCCATCGTAATGGAAGACCCCAGCAATTGTCAAGGGTACAGCAGCCAAATCCAAGAATGCGACGGCTGGTGTGCAGTAGCAGCCCGCTTGATAGACATGTCTCTACTGATCTGGCAAGAAGGATGGCGTGGCTTGCCCCTTTGAACATGAAGCGGAGCTTTCAGCTTGGCCATGACATCATCGAGAAACTGGATGCGCGGCACACAGCAGCTCTTTCACGCGATCGAACAGCACATTCCCTGCTTTGCGGTACCACAGACCGGGGCGAGCTCTCCTTTACTTAATTGTGCCCCTCTCTTAACGCGTTGGCGAGCCTCGTTCTAACTCTTCAATCTGTTCCCAATCTTCGACCGTGAAGCCTTGCCTGTTTGCTGCTCTCCGCAGAGGGGGAGGTACCCAACACCATGGCTGACCAGCAACAACACGCCCCTGGCGGCCATTACTCAGGCGCAAACCCCGTCCCCACCGTCAAAAAGTTCCTAGAGAATCTGGACAAAGATAAGGCAGCGCGCGACAAGAAGCTAGACGAAGAATATGCCTCCAAGCAGAAGCAGAGCACATCGAAGTCAGATGCGGTGCCCCACAAGCCCCAGAAGATGGGGGTTGAGGGCACACAGCAGACCGTCACAGACCCAACGACAGGCAACCAGGTCGTCATAGAGGATGTCAGCAAGGCCATGCTGAACCAAGTCGAGAATCCTCAGGTAGGCTATGATACAGGAAATAGGGTAGATCCCAAGGCTGACTGGACCAGCTCTCTGTTCCCAACGCCAATCTCCAGAAAGACACAGTAGGTTTCCTTGTTAACTCAGCAATCTCAGGCGCTAACAAGCTGTAGCCTATCAAATCGGACACCTCACAGTCTCCCGAAGACTACAAGCACGCACAAGACGTAACGGCTCCTCCTGATCCAGTCGAGCCAGGTTCAACCTCCGATGTGCCTATCCACGGCGAAAAGACCAACATACTCTTCCACCCAACGCCGTCTGTCAGTTATGAGCCGACATTTGCTGCTTTGGAGAAGCGAGCGAACTTCTTGTGCATTGGTATATTGATTGGCACGGTCTTGGTGGGCAAGATGTTTGGAGGAGCCTTGAAAGGCCTGATACCCCTAGCCATGTGCTTGTCATCTGGTGTATTCTTGTGGATGAAAGAGGTGGTACGCAGTGGAAGGGAAGTAGAATGGGATAGTGAGCAGACTCGAGGCCAGGTGGTAAGTGCTCCCCAAGCTGGTATGGTAATCGATTGCTAACAGACGCAAAGGCTACCGCAAATCTACTACCCGAGTCCGTCGAATGGATGAACACCTTGCTTGGCATCGTCTGGGGACTTATCAACCCAGATATGTTCCAAGGAGTTGCAGACACTCTCGAGGATGTCATGCAAGCTTCCGTTCCCGGCGTCATCGAGAACGTCAGAGTCGCCGAGATTAACCAAGGCAGCAACCCGCTCCGAATCTTGAGTCTGCGAGCTCTGCCGGACACTCACATGAAAGAGATGAAGCAGGCCATTCATGAAGAGAACAAGAAGACGAAGGATCCGCAAGAGGCAGCTGCTGATGAAGAGGGTGGTGACTACTACAACCTGGAGGTTTCCTTTGCGTACCATGCTGCCCCCAGCGGCAAACGAGCTTCAGAAAGAGCGCGTAACATGCATATGCAGTTGGTGTTCTATCTTGGTATTAAGGGCCTCATCGGTGTGCCACTACCTATCTTCGTCGAGCTGCAGGGACTTGTCGGTACCGTCCGTCTTCGCATGGCCATGACTCCGGAGCCACCGTTCTTGAAGACGCTAACATTCACTTTGATGGGCGCGCCTCAAGTAACAGCAGGCTGCATTCCTATGGTCGAGAAGGGCGTCAATCTCCTCAACTTGCCCCTGATTTCGAACTTCGTCAACTACGCGGTCAAAGCAGCTGCCAGCATGTACGTGGCGCCGAAGTCAATGTCAATCGATATGAGGGCCATACTACAAGGTGATTCTATCCAGAAGGAAGTGGAGGCACTCGGTGTCATGTGGATCCGCATTCATCGCGCTGTTGGCCTCAGCAAACAAGATCGACGTGGCTCTGCGCACGGAGGCAGCGACCCTTACATCACACTAGCTTTCTCCAAGTATGGCAAGCCAATGTACTGCACGCGTGTCATTACAGATGATCTCAATCCGATTTGGGAAGAGACCGCTGCACTACTTGTAACGCCAGAGCTCATCAAGGCCGACGAAAACCTCAGCGTCGAACTCTGGGACTCCGACCGTCACTCAGCCGATGACATCGTTGGCAAAGTCGAGCTTTCCATGCAGAAGATGATTCAGCACCCCGGCAAGATGTACCCTCAAGTTTCGAAACTGTCTGGCATGGACGCCGGAAGCGAGATGCCGGGTGAACTACATTGGGAGGTTGGATACTTTAGCAAGCCTCAATTCAGACCCGAGCTTCGAACCGATGGCAAGAACCGAGCACTGCCAGATGAATTGAAGGATGACCCAGCTCTACAGGACGACAAGGGTGTCACAAACTCTGAAACGGACGATGCTGTTATGCACACACCTCCTGATCCGCTCTGGCCTAGCGGTGTATGCAGCGTCATTGTTCACCAGATCGTCAACCTTGAGCTCGAGAACGTCAAGGGTAGCAATGGCAATCGTAAGGGCCGTGAATACGAGCCTGCGAAGCCGTACGGTGAGGCTACTGAAGAGACCGGCGGTAACCTCCCTACCAGCTACTGCACTATTCTTTATAACGACACCCTGGTGTACAAGACACGTTCTAAGGCCGTCTCGTCTCAACCTATCTTCAATGCCGGGACGGAGAGATTCGTTCGCGACTGGCGTTCTGCCATTGTTACTGTCACTGTTCGCGATTCACGCAATCGAGAGCATGACCCAGTTCTGGGTGTCGTGCCGTTGAAGCTTTCCGATATTCTCGACACCTCATCACAAGTCACCCGCTGGTATCCTCTAGACGGTGGCATCGGCTTCGGTCGTGTCCGCATCTCTCTGTTGTTCAGGAGCATCGAGACACGACTACCTCCGAACGTGATCGGCTGGGATGTCGGTACTTTCGAGTTCCGATCAGAACGCGTCCTTGCTGTTGGCTATAATCATTCTGCTAAGATTAAATTGAGAACTGGTGGCAGCACGGGTAAGATCAGCCGCACCGACGCTAAAAAGCTTGACGAAGGCGATGGTTATTACTGGGATCTCACCGAGAAGAACGGCAAGAACAACGTGCGATTGCCTGTTAAGTATCGATACAGATCGCCCATCGTTTTCGAATTCCATCTTCCCAACAAGCGCAAGGCAGATGCATACGCAACTATTTGGCTGCAGCATTTCGTTGACAACGAGGACCAAGACATCAACATTCCCATCTGGCAGACTTCGTCTCCAGCTAGAATCACGCAGAACTATATCACCGAAGAGAATTGCCACAACGAACCAGGCCTTGACGATCTTAAGGAGGTTGGTCGCCTCCAATTCCGTGCTCGATTCAAGGCTGGTACGGACGAGTCTCATGCCTCGTTCGTGGTAGACAACGACTCCCGCGAGACGTACGAAACATGGGAAGCTTGCATGACGGAAGGCGTTCGCCAGCGCAAGGTGGACAAAGAACTACCAGACAGGACTCAACAATTGCACGAGGAGTCCCTCATGAAAGGTCGGGATATTCTCAAGAACGCCGATGAGGACGAGAAGAAGAAGTGGCTATCAAAAGAAGGAGAAGACTGGTCTGGTGCCTTTGGCCACGACCCGAAGGCGTACATGGACACCAAGGGTAAGAAGCGTCGTGAGCCTGGTGTGGAGGAACCTCTCCACGATCCGTTCCACCCAAGTGACGACGAGGCGAATGATGACGACGATGACGATGATTCGGATTCTTCGTCGGACCTTGGCATCCAAGACGCTGATACCAATGGTGATAACATCAATGGTGGCATCAAGCATCAAGCTACCGACCTGTCTCCTAGCGCACCCCGAGATTCTATGGCTACCTCAAGAACCGACACCACTTACGACTCGTCGGAAAATGCATCAGCGCTAAGCCAGAAGGACACTAACAAGCAGAACAAGAGGGCCGAGGAACGGAAGCAGCGAGGATTAATGCAGTGGAAGCCAGCTCGCAATGCGAAGTTTGCCAAAGATCAGGGAAAGCTTGGGCTTAGCAAGCTGAAGAAGAAGCTTACGGGTGGACTGGAGGGACGACAGCCTGGTGTCGAGACCGGTGAGTACTTCCACTTGTGCTATTTGATCTTCGTCCGATTACTGACTATCGTGAATAGAAACTGGATCATAGGATTCTCCAGCTTCAGACTCACAGCAGTCAGAGCCATCTTCATTCGAACGCATCGAAGCATAGTCTAGGATGCTCGATCGCCACGAGCGCTTAGACGTGTCTAATCATAAGTAGTGGGTAATGGTATGGTTTCATTAGTTTTGAAGCACGATTTAGGGGCGTGTATCATAGGTTTATATACATAGGCCTCCCAAATTGGTAGCAAAGATTCCATATGTACGTTCTAAATCAAAGTGCAGCAGCTTTCACCTCCTTCGAAGGTGCTTCTCAGCACGATGCCCGAATTCCTCTTGGTGCACTCCACATGACTTTCATTTTCCACGGTTGCGTTCTCAGCACGACAAACGTGGCCCTATTCGGCCTTCATGATCTCCTCGATCTTCTCAAGGTTTCCTTTCAGGTTCGACAGCTCATGTTGTAGTCGCATTTCTTTTGCTTCGCTCTTTTCGTACTCCCTGCACCAGTAGAGCTTGTTCCGAAGCTCAGTCGAGTATGCCTCCTTCAGTCTCGCGACCTCGCTTTGTGCGTCCTTCAGATCTTGGTTGATCTTCGTCCATTTATCCTTATCCACCCTGATACAATCAACGTCTTCGGCTTCCGCTTTGTTGAGCCTCTCCTGCAAGGCTTCCTTCTCTCGCTTTAAGATGTGCGCCTGATTCCTCCATTCCACATTCTCGAGCTGGAATCGGTTGAGTTCCGCAGTTGTGGTCTTCAGCTCTGTGTTCGCTTTCTTCAAGGCGGCACTGTCTTTTCGCAAGGCTTTGATCTCGGCTTCGGAAGGTTGCTCCTTGGAGTCGAATTCGTCGATCTAGATGTTGTGAGTGAGTGTACTTGATTTGGAGGTTGGAGGGGATGAAGGTTACCAGACTGCGCAGTTTCTTCGCTAGGGTGTCTTCGGAGGTACTGATCTTTCTCTTCTTGTTGCTTGAGCTTGGGGTCATGTTGGTAGATGCTGTCTTTGAGCTTGGTAGTAAGAGGATGGTGGGGGAAGGGTAGTGGGTTGGTAATTTAGTGTAAGAGGTGGAAGTTGGCTGGGGAGGGGTTTTATATCTACAAGTGCTAGGCTTGTACCAAGTTGCTGGTGAGAGAGAAGCAAGAAGAGGTATCAACTTCACTTACGAGACTCCTTCCTGAAGACTTAACTTGACAGACTCATATTTGACAAACGAAATTTATCAGTCTCGATTTCATATACTCATTTTAGGAGTGATGGTGAAATGAGGAAGTACACCATGTTATCGCTTCTCCGAAGCCCCCGTCTGCTATTTGCCGTTTATGATCTCGTGGGCCTTCTGGTATTTCTCTAATTGTTTTCCTAGTGCCGCATTCTCCTTTTCCAGAACACCCACTTTCTTACTAGTCCTAGTCGACTCCGTGAACCAACGAGCCCTATACAGACCATTGACTGTAGCTTCGCTCTTAGCTTCATCCAGGTCATTTTTCATCTTAGTCCACTGCTTCCTGTTGGCCTTGACGGTATCTGAATGTTCAGCTTCAGCTTGGTCTAACTTGGTCCGTAGACACTGATTCTCTTGCTTCAGTTGATCGATTTCGCCATAAAGGGTTTTGTTCTCAGCTTGCAGAGAGGCGTTTTCAGCTCCCGAGGTTTCGGTCTCTTGCTTGCGTGCTTCTTGCTCGTTGCCGTATTCATCGGCCTGGAACGGTCAGTATATGATAATAGAAAGATACGAGTGTGGTGTAAACACTTAGGTACGCAGTCTCTTTGAGAGCGGCTCGTCTGAATTATCGGCTTTTCTCTTCTTGGGAGGCATCTTGGGATTTAGGGGTTAAGTGGTGGTGGAGGGTAGGAGAGTAGGTTGTTGGGGGTCAGTGTCATATGTATAAGATGTTTGCTTTGCGGATGCTGTTGGTGAGCGCGAAGTGATATTGACTTTACTGGCACGTAGTTGGAATATGTATGGATACGTTTATCAACCTTTCTTATAGCAGGCGTATCTTTCGACTGAAGTCATGGTTGATCCTATTACTAGCCATTTCACCACAAATTTGTGGCCACGCGTTGCTTGGAGACAGCCAGCAATTCCTTTCTATCATTTATCTTCTACGAAGTGAAGGTGACTAGCGTATAGGGAACAAATCTAAGGATTCTCTCTAAGGAAATGATGATCAGCTTAACTGGTTGAACTGTAGTTTAACTCGAAATTCCATTCATATTAAGACATATAGAAGCTTTGGCTTGGTTGCCACGCAAATATCATTGAGTTGTACAAGAAAATAGGCAAAATTGCTAAAATATCGACGGTGAATTTCCATCAGTTCAGTTCAGTTCAGTTCAGTTCAGTTCAGTTCAGTTCAGTTCAGTACAGCTGCTGCTGACCGCAAGTCAAAGCTTGCCTGGGGTGTTTGTCGTGTTACTCTCATAGTAGATCTCATGAATGGATGTACATCTTGATTGAAATCCTTCGGTGTATTAATCAGACAAGTTCTCTTTCAATTCATTCAACCTTGTGCCGTTCTGGAAAGGAGCTTGTAACGAAACACCCTGTGAGGCGTCAGTAAGGTAACATACCGCGTCGATACATTGTACCAAGAATTACCTCTACCACACACTATTCCAAATCAAAGTTCGGACCCAAGTCTGGGTTGCCATCGAACGGCTGCTCGCCATCTATGCGTTTCCTGGCACGCTGAGGCCCTTAGCGTGACCTTCCTGCCAAGTTGCACATGCTTCCTCTGCATGTCCGGTCCGTGTCATATTTCGCGTAAGCACCAGATTGGCTCCATGTGAGCGAGATGTTTCAGTTACTGTGTCCACAGTCAGTCATACTCGGCGAAGTGTTGTTCCATTCCTATGCCGCACCGTCAGGCGCCCCGTCTCTGCACTTCTCCACCAACGGACATACCCAGTCCGAGCCGCGCATTTACCGCTTCAAAGCCGCCTCATATCACATATACAAGTTTTGAAGCTCTCTAGTGCGCATGAAGACTTTACCGCTCCACGCAATCCCTGCACGCGGCAAGTCCAGCGAGTCCCGGGCACTGCTTCTGCAGGTTTCCGCGCTAGCAGAGGCGCTGCCCCCTCAGATTAACGATCAGTGCATCTTTTTCTATCTCTCCCATCATTCACTAAGGCCTCAGAGTCGACTGGGCGATAACCGTCGAACCGTTGAAGCTGCGGCACGGCGTAGTGCGGCGTAGTCTGTACTAGCTGCCCCATCATTTGTTGCAATAACCCGGGTCGGGCGCCTGCGGTGTGACATATGGTGAAGCTGTGCGAACCGTATGATTTCTGATGATGTTGGTGGTATTGAGTGTCTCGGTTGTTTGGCAAGGTGACTGGGGCGTAGTGAGGGTCCACGATGTTGAAGGGGCCGGGGTCCCACGTAGGGCTGAGTTCTGATCGCCAGAAACAAAAAGTTTTGTATACTTTGGTAGATCAAGACATGTGCTGCTCCGACTTTCTCTGCAGCGTTTCATGGAACAGCTTATTCAGCGGCAGGGCTGGATATACCCATTGGCAGCAGTTCGTTGGCATAGGAAAAGACTGACGTGGGAATAGAAGTATTCTAAGCATAAGCGAGTGTCAGGCCATTCCCGTATATGGAAGGTAATTTTACTGCATGTTCCCGGTCAGAACGTGCGCTACTCGCATGCATTGCAAGTCACTTGACTTCGTAGCCAGAGCACCGGTACGTGGACTTTCATTGGACACACAGTGAACCAACTGTTCTTGAGACAAATACCTTGACAAAGCAGTGTACTCGTGTTGCGCTCCGTTCCCATTCGTGGCATGATTTCAAGGTGGGTACACTCGGATATATAATACGTCAATCGCCACTTCCATGGCAGCATTACGACTTCAAGGAGGCAATACGAGGAGACTCTGTTTGCAGTTTCCTGTCATTCAAATCGCAAGGGACGGCAGGATTCGTAAGACGGGTGCTGTCATATTCCGTGGGAGCCTCACGGCTCTACCCTTCGCTTCATCCTTCGCTCACGAAAGAGAAGCTTGCCTCAATCGGCCAGTTTGTGGCGAGCTCTCTATTGAGACAATGCTCAGTAGAGCCTTCAGAGCAGATGTTTGGGGGCGGAGTGATCTGGAAGACCAGGGGCCTTGAAGGTGTAAGACTCGTCAAAGCGGCACGGCTCGTTCTGGAAGAAATAAATCGGCGTGAGTCACATCTGATCCAAAATTGGTAAAAGGTAGCATGACCGATTGGTGTATCTCTAAGGCAATCAAATCGTTGTTGAAAAGTCAGAAACCTTCTCTTGGGACTTCGAGTTTGGTGCCATTGATGGAGACACCGCCACTACTTGACGCAAAGTCTGGCGGCGCAGCTACTGCAAAATGCTTGTACTACCATTGACGAAAAGCCGAAGCCAAGAGTGGCGGAGATGCACAGTCTCTGCCGGTGGCGTTTGTTCTTTTTTCGACGACGGACGCACCGACACCCGACGAGGGTGAAGGGGCGGGACCCTCAGCGATTCTTCCTTAGATCCTGCTAATTGTTGTCCAAAACAACAATAGTGACTCGAGTCTCGCCATTCATGCTCTGCAGCATAGAACCAAACGCACACCTAAAGTTACCAGATTCGTCATGCTTGACCGTATCATGCTCCCGCTGCCCACATGCATTATTGCATGGGAGCGAAATAGCGGAGTCTCCTCACAGTGGACGTCAGCTCGGGCTATCTATGATGCGCTTTTCATTTGGTGCTCTTGTCGTTGAGTGGCCGAGCTCAGATGGAGGTGATGGCAATGACCGACAGGTTGAGTGTACCCAGTGGACATCTCCTTGAGCAGATTCCAAATGGCTTCCCGCGTGCGGATCTTACGACGATTGTCTCTAATCCAAAGTTTGAAAGGAAGTCCAAAAGGGGCCCCAAGAAGCAGGCGAGGTGACACAAGCGTACATCCAATAGAAAGTCGCATTCTGAAGCTTGAAGATACCCATGTTGCAAGTGCTGTGGAAATTGCTTCTACCCGTTTGGATAGTTACTGAGAATCATCGTATCGCAGGACATTGCTCCGCAGTCAAGCTTAAAATGCTCAGCAGATGAAGTGAGCGCTGACAGTTTCACGTAGACATGTCCGTAGCAGCAACGTGCGGTTTCAACGCAGGCAGGATCCTCTAGCCAGCGCACGCGATATTGTGACCATAGAAGGCAGCCAGTGGGTCGCGATTCTTGCATGTGATAGTCTGAGATCTGGAGCAACGAAATTGGAGCTACCAGCATCTAGGAATCATGTGGTGGCTAGAGGGGATGTCGGGCAGTCACCCCGTGTCTGTTGTCTGGTGCCGAGGCAGAAACACTCAGAAATTTGGCTCAACCGCGCTAGTATGGTGCCGCAGTTGTGCATTGTGAGCGGTCACTCAAGTGGCTATTCGGACGTGGCTGTTCTAACTTTCTGGTAACGACTCGAGGGATTGGGCGATCGGAGATACCGCAGCATTTGTTGGCTTTACTCCTTCCTGGGTTCTCATGGGCAATCCAAATTTAATCGGGGAGCCGTTCTCCCTACGCTTTTCCCGTTTCGAGTTGGCGTGTGATGCCGTGACGGCACCGCCCAGTGATACGAGCATGCTTCAATCAACTGCTGCTTGTTTACTATGTCCAAAAACCTGCACCGTTCAAACTTAAGGCCTACTCGCTGGTTAAAGCTTGCTGATAATGTTTCCAGGCAGAAGTGAGTAGAGGCTACGGAGTGAAGGGCATTTCGTTCAAAAGAGCGCATTGATCTAAACGACAAGACTACAGTATTTAGTTCCAAACGATAAAGTCTCCACTTGAATACATGGACCGGTGCGATAGAATACCACAGCAGATCAATCTATCGTGTTCTCTCCATCCCTTCCCTCATGCTCGACAGACATCAAAGACAAAAGTGGTACTTGGTCATTGCTTGACCAACAAACAAAGTCGGAATGAGTATATATTTGTTGAACAGTATGTATTTCTCAGTTGGCCAAGTATGGTTGCCTACTGTCTGTACTTAGGCTGGTCAGTTTTTCCCATCTATATGCGCGAAGTTCCCAGGTAAATACTAACAGTGCAGTCAAAGCACAGGCCCTCCGAGCTATATTTGGTATAGCCTTCCTTCTTGTGCCATGGCTCGTTATGGTTTGGACATCGGAAGGTCTCGTATGGACCTCCACTGGCGCCGGTGGCTGGTCCGCCACCGCTTCCGCCTGAGACGCCCTGGCCCGTGGTGCCTGTAGTTGTTCCGCTGTTGCCACTGCTGCTCATGGTTGTGGAGGTAATGAAGGTGTAGAAGTAAGGTTTGAAGATGTAGATTGAATTGGAATATCTGTGATAGAGGACGTACTAGATTGAAGATTGACTGTGTTGAGAATTGTGAGAATTGGACTCTGCCAGAGAACGGTCCATTCTTTATACATCAGAACTCGTCACTCGACGAGAGTGAACATCCTGTGCCGCAAATCTGCAGCCTGAAGCTGTTTACATGTGCCGCAGTGTTTCCTCACCGGCGCATCATGCGTTTGTGATGTCAGTGCTTCGAATCGCGGCGTTAATGACCTCACATATTGGTGAGTTGGGGGTGCCGATGAAGTGGCATTTTGAACCGTGCCACAGCCATGTGGGTGACCACTATAGATATCCAGGTAAAGAAAATGCACGGGCTCGCATAAGGGGCTTTTACCTGGCCAGGTTTGGCCGTGCCTGCAACCATCGGATTGAGTACGCCACTTCGGTGCGTCCGTGACTCCCAGAATACTACCAAAGGGCCTCCATGTCCAATACTGAGACATGCTCCCGTCTCTCCTTGAGTGGCCTAGTGGGTGTTGAACAGGTTGTGGCCTCTATCGAACTACCGCCGCCCCATATTTCTCTTCACTTCACCGGCCAGAAAACAGACACTGTATTGTTCAATGGCAACCAACATCTAAGGCTGTTTTTATTGGTAATAATTTTCATTGTAACGTTATTCATGGCGTTTGTCTCATTCAGCTTAAGGAAACATCAATCAGCAAAGATATCAGAACCTTAGGGCTTAGTAAAAAATGTTTATCTACAGCTTCTTGGTAGATTTACTGTCTCACAAGAGCTTTCGTTATTATTGGTGTTTTGGTTACCAGTAACTTGGAGAGTGCACCCTGTTACAAAGACCTCATGGAGCATTCTGCTACATCTAATGACTAATATCATATGAACAACTTTAACGAAACCTAAGAGATGACTATTATTTAGAGAGGTCCTGTTTCTAATCCTCATTGAAGTTAAGTATTTCTGTCCTCGCTGGGTAAAGTAGACAGGGGCTGTTTATTCTTTTGAACCACTGTTCTAGTCGAGCCAAGACTTACCCAGCAACAGAAGTGTAGCGTTATACTAGAACAAATGACCAAGATTCACCCTTATTGCTTCCTAATGTTTTGTCTCACGCGTACGAAGCTGTAGGACTAAGAGATATAATTTTATTATTTCTTGTTCTATAGAACAGAGAATTAGTATGATTGAAGAAGGAAGCTAAATTGAAGTAGTGGAAGCTATACCTTTTATAAGATATCTTCGAGAGTTGCTATCGCCTCTACATTCGAGATGTTTGAAAAGTTTTGGTAATAATAATAGATTTATCCTTCCCATCGACTAGACTAGGATATATGAAAATATCGTTGATCGTATCAAAATAGGGCTTTGAGAAACAGAGCTTAGGCTATTGTCCTAGTCAAGCCTTGTCTATCGCTTCTCATAGTAGGGCTTCGAGTTCGAAGTCTGAATAATTCTGCCTATCAAGTCGTTCGTTGACGGACTCTCGATCGTTGAACCTCGAAGTCTCCGTTAAACCATCCTTGTAATTATGCCCTTCAAAAAGCCCAAGAAGGCCTCGCGAAGGTTTCGTTTGTTCCAGAAGATTGGGATATAATTTATTATATAACGATGGATTCTATCTGTTGAGACTTAGACCATATCAAATATTCTATGATGTTTCAACCATACCTAAGTCCCCGACTGTTTACTATCAATCGCTTGGATTATAAATGCTTTACACTAAGCTTATCCGAAGGCTTCTACTTACCCTCGAGTAGGAGAAGAGATACTATAGTCACATTGCCCTATAGGAGTGCTTCGTCTCCTAAAAAATATCTCAGTAGGATCTCGTGTGAATAGTCATAGCGCTTCAAGAATCGTGAGAAGCTTTTGTACACCCCAGTTCCGGGTACCTCCATGCCCATAGTACAAACCTCAAATACCTTAATAGAAAGTGAATATCTTTGCCTTAAGCCAGTGGTAGATTGTATGGCTCCAGATATCGACGCGGGTTAGTCGACTAGGTCGTAAGTATATTGAAAATGAAGAAACGCGGGACGTCTATCTTTTGATTTTAACATGGACCACGGCATGTTACCAATTGCATCAGCTTCATTGGCACCTAGCGTGAGAAAGATAAATTTCTAGACCCCCACTAATCCTTCCCCGGTGCTGCCTTCCTCTAATCTCGCCGAGCCTGTAATCGTAACTATAGACTTCAATAGAGGTAAGCTAAGTTACCTCTAGCACTAATGAGAGATAATCTATAATGCTATATACTCCCTCATCCTTATCTCATCTTAATATTCCTTCCCATGGGGGGGTCCCAGCGAAAGTACATAACATATACAGGAGTTATAAGCTGTACTAAAATAATGGTCATCAAGAATATTGACATACACTAGCAGCTTGATTCCACCCCTTCAGGATGTAGTTGGACGTCGTCCTTTCTCGTTAATTGTAGATAAAACATGAAGCTAGAGAACCATTCTTTGAAGGTGAGTAGACTTGGTGGCACCAGTTCCTCTTTGACTCTGGGCATGTTGATAAATCACATTCAAATTCGTCGCATCTTAGCACGGTAAAACAATGAACGAAAAGCTTATTTCGAAATGTATCAGCTCGGGATATATAAGCTATGGGGGTGGATATAAATCCTCAAGGGATAGGCCAAGATGCCGTCGGCATACATATGAGGGTCCTAATGATATAGTAGCTGAAAGTGTAGGACGGACGTAAATGAGTCTTATACTAGCCAATAGAAGAAGGTGTAGTCCCTTCGGATCGGTCCTTAGGGTAAAATAGGATTGAAGTTGAAGTCTTTTGTGCAAATCCATATTGGAGAAAACTTCGCTTCTACTTTTGATCTGAGGTACTTCAGATGTGGTTCTTCCTCAGGAAAGTGACTTCTCTCATCAAAATTGCGGCGACTTCTACTGCTCATGGTGCCTCTAGAGACGAGGACCTACCGAATGAAGACACCGTTCAACTATATCTGAAATCCGACTGAATATTTAGAAGGGTAAGTAGTTCCCATAGAGCAGTGCCAGTCTTGTGGAAAAGGTGCAAGGGAGCCAAAATTTCACAACGTAAGAACGTCGTCTAGGACACCCAAGGTTAATGGACGCACCGATACGCTTTTGACGCGAAACGGATATGGAAGTTGTTACAAAACCAAAAGAAAATATTTGATATGCTATAACTTGCGACATGGTCGAACTGATGATGGTTGTCTAGAATGTAAGGGAGAGATTCGTGAGCACGAGCTCAGAGAACTTAGAAGGTTGCAAGTGTTGACCACCTAGTATAAGTGACATTGAAATCTAAAGACACGATCTGAGGGAGAAGGCAGCTGTCTATTATCTCTGAGCTTAGCATGTCATGCTTAAGGATCACGACTTGCGCGATTGTAACGTAAAGGCCAAAACATCTAAATAGAGATCTATTTGATAGAATTCAGGGTCTCTTTCGAGACCACTCTACCGTTTGGGAACCCACGTTAGTAGGATCACTCAATTACTAATAATATCTCTAGACAGAATCCTAGAGTAAGGGTACAGATACACAGTCTGTGTTAGTTACACTAGAGTGCCATCACAGTTAGTGAGACCTTACTTTAGGTATTTCTTTGAAGTTTGAAGTATCTGTGCCTCTCCGCGATATAATAACGATAAACAAGAGACAAGCTGGAGCACAATGAGGGCACCAATGTTTTTCAAAGAGACAACTATAGTAGCATCGATGTATGGGGCTTATGAAAAGATCCTCGCAACTAATGTCCTCATGTAGTTTTTGGTCGACGTGAATCAAATGGAAAGAAGAAAACTGGCGTGGCCTTTGTCGCGAATAGAGTGTGATAGGTGAAGTGATATAGTAAGGCCATCGTGTCATCTTTTGATGCTATACAACATGTCTCTTAGGATGTCCTTTTAGTACTCCTCCAAAGCATATGCTGTCTTCTGTATATTTGGAGAAGCTGCGGCGGGATCGCACTGGGATGCTTTACAGTCCGCACATTCGATGCCGTCGTGGAGACCAAGCTGTACTAAGAGCTTATTGAGAGAGGAAACCCGCAAGGATAAATCGTAGCCTACTTTACTTCATTTAGCACGTACCATCGAGTTGAAAGGTGATGAGTCGAGCCCACGGAGCAATCACTAATCAAGAAATGAACTGCTTGACGTTAGTGCCTACTATCATAAACGCTCATGAACGCGGCTTTACATGCCAAGTGCTTGTTCACAACAATATAATGTATAGGCTGTCTGATGCAGAAGATATCCGAGGTGTTCCCAAACGGCGTGCGAGATCATCCTAGAGGATTTGTTTCATTTAGCACCGTTTCGATGGACGGCGAGCACACGGTTGATTCGGTAACTTTGTTAGAGGCGAATCAGAATGGTCCCGCTCTTATCGTCGTTGGTTTAGAGCTGGGTAGCATGAGGCTAGTGACATAATCACCACCAAGCTCCAGCATCACCTGCAGGTGCAGCAACTCGAGCCTGCCCTCTAATCCACAGGGAGAATAGTATGAGACCATTGCAAGCGATCATCGTTCCTCCCCGTAGACGCTGTCGGTATCTTGACCGCCATTCTGCATCTTGGATTGACAGCAGACGTTGTTCGACGGTGCGCAACGATTCTGAGTCCTTACATCCGGAAAGTTGACGCTACTTGGTCGCGCTATGCAAGCTTGAAGTTTATCGGAGATGCGATACTAGCAGCACAGCAAGCATTCTCAACAGCACCTGTCACACCTCCTCGATGACATGCGCAATATCTAGAGTACCGCCGACGAGGTCTTGGACGGAGCTTTCGACGACGAGCCACACCTTGCATCAAAGGTCGGTTAGGAAGCTCTCGCATTTTCTAGTCACTTAGCGCTGTGAACCATCACCGTGACAGGGTCCGAGTGTCTAGAGCGCTGGCTCGAGTTCCAATCTATTTGGTCGACCAGGGATCTGATATCTGGTATCTTTTAGCTATCTTCGAGCGCTTCACAATAAAGTGGATTGCCAAGGGAGCCCAATTGGACACTCGCAGCCTCTCCTCTCCTAGTCGATATTGCTCCGTATCAAGGTCGATTTCGTGCTGCCGTTGCTGCCGGCTGGGGGTCGTGCCGACATCCCCCGCATGCGGCTCTTGAAAGCCCACCACTCAAGCTCCAAGACACACGGTAGTGGCTTCAGTCCTGGAAAGCTTACCGTTGGCGCAATCGTGTCGTCAGGCAATCTATCTTTGCTCGGATTCGGAATGCGTCACTCTCCATAAGTGGCAGAAATGGTCGAGGAGCAGAAATCACGCCTGGAATTGTCACAATTGCGGAATCCGCAACCACGACCATCTTTATTACCCCGCAGAGACCAGCCCCAACGCACTTGGGATTGCGCTTGGAGCTGCGCTTTCTCAGGAACAGGCGGCTAGTAGCAAAGGTGTAAAGGCGAACCGCACAGAGGCATCTGCTGACGAGCCCGGGATGTGATGGTTGAGTAAGAACAACTCGCTGATTCGATCCCGCCTAGGCGAGGCTAAAGTTGTAGCTTTCGCCGATGCGTGTCTCACACGGCACGTGCCCGCCGCGGAACCATCCCTCCTCGGGCCATAGTCGGGGCCTTTATTGGAGAAGTCATCGTGGAGCGGTAGCCCAGACGAACGACCGCGAGACGGACAGCTGAGCGACGGCAGCAGTGATAGCAGTGCCAGACGACGCATGAGATCAGGTGGGACAGAAGCAGCAGGCGCATGCGATGGCTGGCGTCCGCCGCTCAAGCAGACAACGGCGCGACATTGGCTCTGTCGGCAACGATCATCATTCTGCATGTGGACGGCGTGCACAGCAGAGCGAATTCCTAAATTTCAGGAGTCGTAGCGTCTGTGAGGAGGCTTGTGCGCAGTCCACGATGCTGCGCCTTCAGAGTCTCATGGTCGTGGGGGTGGTGATCGTTTGGGAGGATGACCTTGGTCATATCTCTACACATCGCGGCCGCCTCCTGTTATCAAGTGCAGGACCCGGCGGAGCGGATACGCCAAGCATGTGTTGCGGAGCAGGCGGCGAGCAGGAACAGGACGGACGAGGGTGCATCCCAAACCATGCACTCGATGACAGCGGACCTGCCTGGTGGTGAGAACAGCGACGGCACGCCCATCTCCCGATGGCCTCGCGCTCTCGAGGCCCTCCATATCGCGACCTCCCGCGTCATCTGCTGCCATACTCTCCATCATCGTGCCATCAGCACGCGCTCTCTTCGCCCCATCCTGCGAGAGACGTTCGCTATCGCTCTGTCCGCTCAGGCGGCAAATTGCCAGGCCCGCATCGTGTCTGCGCGCTGGGCTCCATTTCCGACCGTCCTCTCACGCCCGCTGTCCCCAGACGCGGTCGATCCAGTGCCTGACGCGACACAGTTGGTTTGCGGGGTTCTGAAATGTGAGCGGCTGTTCCTTACGTACTCTCCCCTGTGCTATCTCGGGGCACCTGCTTGGCGTAGCGGATGGCTGGCAGCAAAACCAGCTAGAAACGCTGCTGTTTCCATACAGCCTTCGATGCAGCTGGCAACGGCTTCTTTTGCAGGCGCCAGTGTTGACCAAGACGACTCTATCTCGCTCGGTCGGCTCCGCTGGCCCACTGCGTGCCGCTATTCGCAGAGGGGTGGTGTAGCGAATTCGAACGCTATCGGGCGCTGGCAGCAGCAGTGGCTTTGACAGAGGCTCGAAGGCCGAGCAAGCGCATGAACCCTGCGGGAACGGACTGCAAACAACAAGTCTGTATGGCTGAAGCCGTTGTGAGCTCCGAGGTAGCTGCCGCCCGCCAGGCAGTAGATCATCTCGCATGCAGTCTCCCATTGGGCCCTCGGTCCGTGGCGTGCAGCCTCTCCGTCCTGATCCCTCGCCATCGCTCCGTCGTGCGTGCATCCACCATCCAACACTTCCAGGGTGCAGCGAAGCGAAGACGATGTAACCCTCAGGCCCTTCTGCTGGCCCTCGGTCTTGCAATTCGCCGCAGACGTGTGGGGTGCGCTGGCTACCTGCACCTGCTCCCAAGGCGTCTTGCTTGCCACAGACCAAAGCTCCGCAGGGACCGCTGAACATGCGGGCACGGCCTGCCAGCACTCGAGCACTACTCCTTCACCCCCAGTGCATCTCTGAATGACCGCTTTGGCGCTTTTAATATCCTAGCGTACATCCTGCCGCGGTATTTGGATGCAACCCCTTGGCAGCTCAGAGCCCTGACCCCCAGTCCTGATCTTATCTCAATAGGACCAAGCTTCTCCTACATCTAAATAATACCCACCGTGACGCGCTTTTCCCTTCTCCATTAAGATTTGCCCCTCGTCCTCTTGTCTATTCTTTTTACACATACTATACAGCCGTCCCACTTGCAGATGATACTCTGTTGACATCTGCAACTTACTTCAACTGCTATACCCTCAACCATGGCCATGTCGTCATCTACCACTCAGGCCGCTGAGGCCCAGAAGCCAGAAACCACCACCACTACCAACGCCTCAGCTGCCCCAAGGAAGAGGAGAAGAAGAGCCCCAGCGACTGGCGCGAGTGAAGACTGCTTCGCATGTCGAAAGCGTCAAGTCAAGTGCGATCGCAGACGACCTTACTGTGGACAATGTCTTGAAATCGGCAAAGAATGCTCAGGCTACCGCACCACATTGACCTGGGGTGTGGGAGTCGCCAGCCGCGGAAAGCTTCGAGGACTGTCTCTACCAATTGCAAAGTCACCTACGCAAAACAAGGCCGCTACCACTCAGACTTCGACAGCTTCGGTTTCAGCGTCGACTTCAAAAGCGCAACCAGGCCCCACCAAGGTTGAGCCTCGAGGCAGCGTAGACTATGGCGTCACTTCTCCCACAAGCCCAACGAGCCCAAACATGTATTCTGCGCCCCAGGAATATCTCCACCTCGGCCCTACGAGTCCTATTCCAATCCCGTCTCCAACCACACCAATGGGCTTTGCAGTTCCCGGTTATGGGGAGCACGTGGATCCATTTCTTCCGCATTCTTCCAAATTGAGGCGACCACACCTCCACCGAGGCCCGCTTCAAAGACTACACACGACTCTTGCAGTCCCATCTTACGATGATGGTGGCTTGTCAGCCTCCAGTGCTTCGCTGGGAACATATAGCGACAGCGATTTCCCTTCTCCAGGCGAATATCCTCATACTCCTGATGATTATCCTTTTACGGACTCTTCTGTTCCTCAATATCATTCTCTCATTTTCCACGATCAGACCCCCATGAGCTCGTCAGAAAATCTCCATCATTTTCATCATGGGGCGCCGAGGTCTTTTCCCATTGCCGACGACGTAAGCTCCAGTATCAGCTCCGATCAGAGCGTACAGGACTATGCGGAAATCAATTCAGGACATTGTATGGGGCCATCGGTCTTCCCAGATGTTTTCATGGAGGGAGAAATGGGATCAAGTATCCATGGGTCTTCACAGCCAGGCTTCGCCTATCTGCCCACGGAGGGTATGTCTTCCATTGGTTCTGGTGTTCCCCCTTCAAACGAATCCGCGCTCACTTTTTCTGTTCCCCAGAGTCCTTTCCTCGCTACGCCCCTTTCCCCACGGATGCAATTCCTGCTGGACTACTACGACAGATTTATATGCCCTGTGTTGGTAGCTTTTGATAGCCCAAACAACCCGTACCGGATGCACGTGATGCATCTGGCTATGCGGAGTGAAGGGCTACAGAATGCTATCGCAGCCCTAGCGACAAACAACATGCGCATGCGTGGCGGCATCGAGGGTCGGCGTCTCAGCTTCCCACAAGACTTTGGACTCATTCCGGATCACGCTTACTCTCAAATGACGCCCCAGGAACTGCGAGATATGCACGGTGAACCAACCAACGAGGAGAAGATGTACAAAGCAAACTCCATTACTTTTCTCAATATGCAGCTGGCCAACCCGGAGAGCGCCAGGGACGACTCCGTACTAGCAACGCTTCTTATTCTATGCCTCTTTCACGTATGCGATTCAGGCTTTACCAAGTTCAAAACCCAGCTTGCTGGGGTACAGAAGCTTCTCAGCCTGCGTGATCGGAGCGTCCAGTCAAACTTCATTGGCTGGATCGAGGTGTTCTTTACCTGGTTCGATGTCATGACAAGCACAGTGAACGACCGAGAGACACAGGTTCAGGGAGACTCCTTGGACATGATGAACTTCACCGCAAATCTTGGCGCCCTGGAGCATCTCTCAGGATGCGAGGGGCGTTTGTTCAAGGTCATTGCTAGACTGGGGCGCCTCAATTTACTCAGCCAGAACAGACCTGTCAAGGAGAGCAACGCAACGCCTCGCGCATCGCCTCAGCCAAAACGAGAGAGAGATTTCTATTCCTTCAGCTTCGACAACATCGATGGCAATGGCTGGGGGACGCCAGTACACGAAGAACCAGCAAGTCCTCTTACGCCAATCGCTGACCCTCGTTCTGCGTTCTGGACGGAATGGAACGACATTCGAACCAGACTACAAGACTGGGAAATCGATACGCCAAGCGAGATGCCAGCCAGTTCCTGTGGAGCTTCATCGTCTTCTTTGACGTTATCTCCGGCACAAGCGGCTTTACTGCATATTAGCGAATCCTTCAGGTACGCAGCGCTGCTGTACACCGAACGGCTGGCGCATCCTACGATAGCGCCTAGCGCGCTCAACATCCAGAATCTGGTTGCTCAAGGCCTCTACCACATCTCACAGATTGGCATCAATAGCTGCGTCAATAAATTCCTGCTCTGGCCCCTGTTCATCGTTGGCACGGAATGCGTGGATCCGGAGCACCGCGCCATCGTACGACAGAGGTGCGTCGAGATCCAGCGCGAGAGCGGATTCTTCAATAATCTCAGTGGTCTGGAAGTGCTCGAGAAGGTATGGCAGGATGACGACGAGGAGGGGGAGGCACGGTCACAGCCCCATGCGCAGGGGTTCCTCGGGGCACGGCAGCAGGCGTTCCGGTGGAGAAAGGCCATGGATCGCGTTGACGGAGAGTACATCGTGATCTGAAAGCCCTGAAGACATGCAGCATCTGGCATACGCAGTACGAAGTCACGAACATTAGTTGGTCAAGATTCGGTCATGTCTGGGATTCCATTGGCTGGGAAAACACTATAGGCTCTTCAGGAATATGCGAGCCTCACGTTTGGGACGTTTCGGATTGGTTCACGGTTCACGAAAAGACTTGCTGGTCAGAGGGTCTTGAATAATGTTTTGCATGTTTTATTTTCATTCTGTTATGAGCGTCGGTACCCGGCTTGTGTACCGTAATACACCTGTACTACTAGTTCCAGCGCGCTTCACATTCACGAATGCATGGCGAGCTCATGGATGCTCATGCTCACGAATCTTAAATCTTACCTACATACATTGGAATTCCTGATGCTGACCCTGTTCATCAATATTGCCTGTCTTATGGCCGTCATGTGAACGGCGCAGCCAATAGGTACTGCATGCCCGGGCGCATTTTCCATCGCTGCAGACCACGAGCCCAGGCGTGTGGATACACAGGGAGATCATTCTCCCACTGCCACTTTCACCGGTGGCCAGCGCGACGCTCTGGACGGCCATCGCAATATTCCCAAAGCGTAATTATTTGCAGTAGTTCGCCCTAAGGCAAACGGAGCGCGTTCACATGGCAGGTTGTGGCTACAAGCTACAAAATGCGGCCTCATTTGCGGCCGCCAGTGAAGTTTGAGAAGAGCCAACTCCCAGCTCTGCTCTTGGGCGCGCCGCTGACGCTGTGCTGATCTTCCCGCCGCCCAAAAGCACCAGGGACAGCCGGTCAAGGAACAAGCTCAAAGGCACAGTTTCACTACTTTTTTCACGCTCGCGAGTTTGCCGGTTGTGGTTGGCTGGCAGCCGGCCACCGACTTGCTTGTGTCGAGAAATAGTGTGCTGACGGGGTGCTGGCGCGGGCGTTGGCTGTTCGGACACTCCGCATTCGAGCATCGAGCATTGCCGCTCGTATCGGAGACGGAGTCGGGCTAGGGAAAAGGGCAGGGTCAGATTCCTGAATAGATGGACGTGAGAGGAGTGTGCCTTAGCGTAGCTTCGCTATAGCGTGGTTTTCTCTCGAGGCTCTGGGGAGATGCGCAGGCTCCAAGGTCTCAGCTATTGATAACGGGATCCGGGAGGGATCATCAGGGATCAGCCTCCAGGAACGCGCTGCAGAGAGACCGAGGCAGTCCTGTGGTGACATGCTGCTGGCTACTTGCGCAGGAAGGTTTGCCTACTCCACTCGCTCGCAACTGCATGTCTCTTTTCGCTGCGTGCCGCGGGAGCAAAGGACACATGGGGCCCTGAGCGGGGAACGGGTAAGGCAGTCTTGCGCACCTCTTCGCTGACGTCGAACGGCCCGTGAGTCGCGACGAAGTGGGCGTCGAGATAGAGGAGCGATAAAGACAGTTGATAGCACTACCCCACGCTCGCACAGGGCAGCTCACACGACGCTGACCGAGAGTCGCATGCAGTTGATGCAGTTAGAGCCGACAGCCTGGAGCCTCAGCTATTCTCATCGCTGCCGTCGCATGAATCGCACTTGAAGTCAATCTCCGACGGTGCAGAACAGACGGCCAGAGTCGAATGGGCAGCAGCGCGACCTGGTCGTTTCTAAGCGGCGGGCGAACCATGGATTACCATGGGCCTGGGACCAATGGGCTGCGACGAAGATCATGCTCTTGCTTAGGGCAATAGGCATTGCGTTGCTACGTAGGAGGATAAGGACAGGAGCAGACGGTATCCGCTCATCTGCACGGGCATTGGCCAGCGGCTAAGTGCAGCGAGTGTGTAGGCTGTACTGTGACAGCTGGTCTCCGGCGCTGCAGGGTGCAGTCTGTAGGTACAGTCTCTCCGTGCCTGCATGGAAGCCCTTCTGGCACCACCTCGAGAGATTCTGGAGCGCTGAGCAGAGACAACACAACGGCCTTTAGGCTGTCCCATGCAGGATGCGCTTCCTAGCGATAGCCACGGATGTATTGCCCGGTTGGGAGACCAGTCGATCCGGCTGCGTTTCATCATGTGATGGCCGGGAGACACGGATCAACAATCATAGTTGCTCGTACGTAAACGGGTTTGACGTGCTGGAGCGCCGCGAAGGGTGTCGTGTGCCCTCGTCGTCGAGCGAGGCCTCCAGCAAGCCATGGCTGGTGAGGCCGCTGCGCGCGATGCGACCGTCATCTCCGAAGGGGGAAGGGGCGCTCGTGGTGTGCGGGCGAAGGGGCCGCTGCGAAGTTGGGAGAGAGGCTTCAGGTAGTCTGCGATGCCCTCGCTTTATGTGTATTCCAGCGTTGATAGCATCTCATAGAAATAGTCTAGGGTTACTCGTATGATTGGGTCCCTACTTCCCCAGACTATGCCGGCAGCCAGGCGGGAGCCGTTTTATCGCCAATCTGGCCTGAAAGTTGAGGTTGTTCTCGTCGTCAATCTGGCCTCAGCCTTGAGGTAGCGATCGATCAGCAGCACCCGCACTGGCAGTCTGGCACGACGCGATCGCGCTAAGTCGCGGCTGCTCGCAGCAGAGAATCGACGTCGTCATCGAGACGCCTCTCAGGCACAGAACGCGCTATGTCGTCGAGCATGGCGTCGCGGCGGCCAGAAAACCTCGTCTTCGTGCTCTGCCATCTGCTGTCGACAGCGACCGGCGACCACACCTGAGCCCCGGACCCTTTGATGCTACGCTTTGTTCGCCAGCACACCGCCAGCCGCGCCGTCTTCGCACTCCGAGACCTCAAACGAGCCTCGCCCGCGCCGGCATTGCACTGTGCCCGCCCCTTTCCGCCGACAATGGCCAAGCGCAAACGGTCGACAGCAGCAGGAGCAGCCGCGGTTCCTGAATCCTCTCCTCTCGATATCCCCCGGCCGATCCGCCGCACAGAAGTCCCTCTACCGGGAAATGTTGCAGGGCGACAGCCCAAGCCACCGCGGCGTCAGCCCTCTCGCGGGGGAAACGCAGCGAGCACCAATCCCAACGCCAACCCCGATGTGCTTGATGCTCCTGGGGCTTTGCGGGCGTCGCCGGACGGTGGTGACGAGCCGGCACTGAAACTCCGGAGAGGCAATTCTAAGAGTGCGGCCAGCACGCTCGATACTGCCTCAGGGGCGCCCCCGTCGACCGTCCAGGAGGCATATGCAACCACGGAGGTCAGCGCAGGGACTGCTGCAGGAGGGAGCGATGGGCGGGGACGTGCAACAACATCTGGGGGCGGTGCTGAGACTCATGCCCTCGCATTGAACACGGGTGCTCCGTCTTCTGAGACCGCGGCGGCAGAACTACCAGCCCGCGAGCCTGGCAAGACCAAGAGGAAGAAGGCCCCTACACAGCATGTGAAAGAGGACAGTGCGGTCAACGGCAATAGCGAGATCGTTAAGAATGAGATTGCTGAACAAGCCGTGGGGGTGACCGTAGATCCCGAGAACGAGGAGGGGCCGAAGGACGACGAAGAAGACGAGGCAGAGATCAAGGAAGCATTGTCGCGACCGCCGGCTGTCAACTCTGACTATCTTCCCCTACCCTGGAAAGGACGGTTGGGTTATGTGCGTATCCCACTGCTTTGGCACTACACTAAGGCACATCACGCTAATCATTGCTACCTTTACAGGCATGTTTGAACACCTACCTGCGCAACGCCAATCCCCCAGTCTTCAGCTCCAGGACCTGCCGAATTGCATCGATCCTCGAACATCGACACCCGCTCAAAGACCCATCGCAACCCGAGCATGCTACCAAGAACCGGCCGGATAAAGATCAGCCTGCTGATGTTGCAA
Organism: Lophiotrema nucula; assembly: GCA_010015825.1. Lineage (NCBI taxonomy): Eukaryota > Fungi > Ascomycota > Dothideomycetes > Pleosporales > Lophiotremataceae > Lophiotrema > Lophiotrema nucula. The sequence continues at coordinate 956,716 of ML977325.1, read as the reverse complement.
GAGGGCAGAGATGGGTCGAGGAGCTGGGTCTGGCGAACGCGCGGGACATCATCAAGATGCTACGCTGGAATGACAAATACGGCATCAGGTTCATGAGACTGAGCAGCGAGATGTTCCCGTTCGCCAGCCACGATGTCTATGGATACAAGCTGGCGCCATTTGCTGCAGATACACTTGAAGAGGTAGGCAAAGTAGTCGCTGAGCTGGGCCATCGCGTGACCACCCATCCGGGCCAGTTCACCCAGCTCGGCTCTCCACGTAAAGAGGTGATCACCGCTTCGTATCGCGACCTCAACTTCCATGATGAGATGTTGAGCCTCTTGAAGCTGCCGCCTCAACAAGATCGAGATGCTGTCATGATTCTCCATCTTGGAGGTGCCTTTGGTGACAAGCCAGCTACCCTAGATCGATTCAGAGAGAACTATGCGAAGTGTTCAGAGTCGGTCAAGAAGCGCCTTGTACTTGAAAATGACGATGTAGTATGGTCTGTACACGACCTCTTGCCATTATGCCAAGAGCTCAATATCCCTTTCGTGCTTGACTTCCATCACCACAACATCATCTTCGACTCAGATAAGATTCGCGAAGGCACAAAAGATATTGTAGAACTATTTCCTGCCATCCTCGAAACATGGCACAGGAAGGGCATTACGCCCAAGATGCATTATTCTGAGCCTTGTCCAGAAGCTGTCACCAACAGATCACGGAGGAAGCATTCACCTAGAGTGATGACATTGCCTCCTTGTCCGGATACGATGGACCTCATGATCGAAGCCAAAGACAAAGAACAAGCAGTCTTCGAACTCATGCGCACCTTCAAGCTTCCCGGCTTCGACCGCTTTGCGGACATAGTTCCTCACGTCCGTCTAGATGAGAACAGACCATGGAAGCCCAAGCCCAAGAAAGCCGTCAAGAAGAGCAGAAAGAAGAAGACAGACGACCTTGAAGATCTCGATGTCAAGCTCGAAGAAGCCGTTGAAGAAGAGGAGAAGCCTCCACCCATTGTACCCGATGAAGATATTGCTATGGGTGGTCCTGAAGGCCGAGTCTACTGGCCTCCTGGTCAGGAGGAATGGCTTCGGCCACCGAAGCGTGTTGTCAAGAAGAAGGAAGAAGTCGCCCCGACACCCGCGAAGAAGAAGAGGAAAGTAGCCGACGCTGCTTCCCAAGACACCCAACTCAACGGCACTACTGGGGAGGTTAATACACCAGCGAAGAAGGCTGCACCAAAGAAAGCTGCTTCAGCGAAGAAGAGCAAGAAGCCTACCGTGCCGACGCCAGAGCCCTCGGATGACGATGCTGAGAGCTCACCGCTCAGCGATCTTGGCGAAGATGAAGATGATGAGGTGTTGCCGTCAAAGAGGACTGGGACGGCGCCTCCCGCACCGATCAGGAAGAGGTCTGGCCGTGCTGGACGTGTGAGCTACAAAGAGGACGAAGCTGAGATGAGCGCATAGCGCAAAGCGTTGCAGTATGTATTTGCCTATCTACCCGGCCTGGCGCTCTAATTGCGATGCCTGTTGTACATCATTGCTATAGACTGTAATATTATGTATATCAGAAGGTCTAGAGTGTGAAGGACTGGGGTGCTGATGGCCTAGTCGCGCACGATCGAGCGATACGAGATGAGTGATGCCGATGAGTTGGGAGACCGACTGCTCCGTATCCTAAAGCTTTACCTTGTGGGGGAGTTCGACCGAGCTTCTAGAAGGATGACCCGCAGCAGCCGCCAGCCAACAACGAAGAGCTATCCCCAACACTTCCATCACACATCACGTCCCTCTTTTGAGGGACTTCAATTCCAGCTAACGACCCCACTCCGCACCGTCTGCAATACATACACACCGCTGCTCTTTGCAATTTCTTGGCGAGATGTTGCGCTCAATCTACGCTGCTCGCTTGCACACTGACGGGCCTTTTCTCATGCTCTATCTCTCGCAGGAGTTCCCGTTTCTCGCTATATCCCGCGTTTGTATAGAGCGCTCTACGGTCCTTTGCTGTAGTGGGTACTAGGACCTGCGTCGGCTCTCCGCGTTGCTTGACTGGCCCTACACATTTGATATCGCCGAGATAGCTCCATGCGAGGAGACGAGACACATCTCCCGCTCCTCGCTTCGACTTCGCGCAAATCTTCACGCATCGAGGATAGGTGAATTGAGGGCTTATCTGATGCAATGGAAAGTTCCAGACGCCATCTCCATGTAGCGGTTGATATGCATGTCACAGCACAGTCGAGTTGGGGTTCGAGACGAATTCTACCTATCATGAGATGTGGCAGTGGTCGCGTAGAGGGCTTTCTATGCGTCTTCTCCCGCTGCTGCATCGGCATCGAAGACGGTTCTACGCACGAGGGACCTTGCAGCTATACTGCAGTACAGTATACTCCACGTCTCGTCTCGTCTCGTTCCCGTCTCTTCTGCTCTTCACATACGACTGGCTGGAAGCAGTACCGGTATCCTTGCATGTGTGCTACATATGTACAATTGCTTCTCTCCAGCTCAGCTCAGCCCAGCCGCTTCGCCAGCATCTGAAGGTCTGGGTGCCGTTGATCGAAGGTTCCCAGAGCGTACCTACTGTTCCCCTGCCGCGCTAATGCGTGGACATAGACTAGCGATTTTGACATGCATCCACCCCATTCTACCAAGCTTGGTGGAGGACCTGCAGGACGGCGCCACGAAGAAGGCTGAGCTTGCGATGATAGGTAGTGCGTGGTAGTTGAGTTTGAGGGGTAGTGGGATGGCGATGGAAAGGGAAGGTGCGAAGGGTGGGCGCTTACCTTCGGCTACCAAAGCCAGGTTATTTGATGTGCGAGATGCCGTTCCGTCAACATCCAGGATCTACGTGTGGACGTTGTTTTTTCGTCCCTGCATCTCGTCTCGTCTCGTCTCGTCTCTTCAGGAAGCGAGAACAGACAGACAGACAGACTATCGATTCCGTGTGCGTACGCCATGCAAATCAACCCGTGTAAGCTTCGACCTCAGACTATCGTGCCCTGTGCCCGCAGGCGTCCGTGGATAGAGTTCACCAGGTCAAGCGACCCTTGCCACCTGACCGCTGCAGATAATCAGCCTTGTCGGTATATCTCCTGCAGCATTGATGAGCAGGATGTCGCAAACTGTGGTTCACTGGTAGGTTGGAGTTGATGTTGCGGCCCAATACGCGAAGCGATACGCAGATGCAATATCGAGAGCTTACGCGCACATGGCCTGGAAAGCTCACCTGCCTGAATTTGCATCACACGATAGCAGCTTTGTTGACGGAGGTTTGAAGAGGCGGGTGGGTGGGAGAGTGATGCATGAGGAGGTTGAAGCGGCAGGAGCGCGTAGTGTGTAATTGCTTTCCGGTGATTGAGTTTGAGGGAGATGTGATGGGAGCGTGGGATTTTGTGTTGCCGGAGATGCATATGCGAACGCTTTTCGAGAATGATGCATGGAAGGTGGAGGTTGGGGGAGTTCATGGAGGAGGAGCGTGGGGAAGATGGCTGAGTTGCAGTAACGGCGATGGTATGACGTTCTGTGATGAAGTGCAGTGCGTGTGTTGTGGATGGTAGTCCAGCCTTGTGAGTGTGTTACCTTGCATTCTCAATCTCTATATGCACAGAATAGAGGCTCGGTGTATGCAATCAAAGTCATCATGCACAGGTTCCTATGCCTTTAGTTCAATACATGAAGGGAACCACCTTTGCTGTTTGGCAAGGCTGTGAGCTAGAAGAAAAGAGCACAGCGTTGACCGTTGTTCTCATGTAGCCCTTATGACGATAACCTTACCCCTTCTGTACCCGTTGAGCTCTCCACAAATCAATCTCATCGCTATGGATCCTCTCCATGTCCAAACGTCGGCTGCCTAGGTACGCATACAAGCGTTCGGGATCACAGCCTGCGAAGCCGATATGATCATAAATTGGGGCCAGGTTTGCTCTGCAAGTTCTGGAGTTATGTTAGTGTCTTACGTTCAAAACGGTATAATCTCATGACATGAGACCCACTGCGATTCTGTTCCTTGAGAAAGCCTTCGAGCTTTCCAGCCTTCACACTCCAGTGAGATGTATCTGGATATGGGCATCCGGGTAGTTCATTCATGCAGATGTCATGAATAGACTTGTCGACACTTGGCATGACCAAATCGCTGAGATCGGTGAGGTGGTAATGAGGTCGAAGGTCCAGGACTCTCATTACAGCAGTGAAACGACTTTGGAGCGAGTCCGTCAAAGCTAGCATTGGTAAACTGATGGTTGATCGATAAGCCTCTCGGCCTACTCCTAGGGAGGGATTATCGTACTTGGGTACGTTACGACCTGATGCTGGGACCAGATAGCAGATAGTGTTGCAGCATGGTACGTCAATATCAAACCCCTCCCTGTAACTGTCCGGCAAGAAAAAGGTCAAGTCCTTGCTCATGATCTCGTGATTGATCATGGCGTCAAGCCCGAAGAGTGTCTGGAGAAGTTGGTTCAGATGAACAAATCTGCCATGATCATCGTCTGGAAAGTTAGACCCTGAACAGAGGCAGGTACGCTCGATCCATCGACGTTGAGAACGAAAGTGTTGCGTGTCGTCCAGCCAGCGAGGCTCAGTACATGTTCGATCGTGCCAGTCACGGATTAGAACACGCTTCTCATCATCCCCCAAGCTGACCTCATTCTTGTTCCCTGCCGCGATAAAAGCAGCCCATTGCTCCTCCATCTCCTCAAGCATTTCCTCCTTTTCGATGGAGTTGTATTCCTCGCTGTACTCCCCATAATTCTCGGCGGTATAATAACAAAATCCCTTGCATCTGCCTTAAAAGCACTTGAAATCCTGCTCCCATGTTAAAGATCCTTGTAGCAACCTCAGATCCGAGTAAATGACCAATGATCATGTCAAGAAGCTCCCGAGGAAGACGAGACAACGATCCAGAACTCTTTTTTTGACTGAGCAGAAGTGCCCTGATCTGCGTCTGTGCCCCATGATAGGCTTCGAGAGTGGCTCCAATGGTCGCTATATCCACTGGAGCTGCCCATACTAGGTGGGGCTTCGAGTGTTGGGGAGCCATATCATCGGAATCCCAAGGGCAGCCCCAAATGGGACGACACATCGTTGTTGCTGGTGTAAAATTACAGATGCTAGTAGCTCGAAGGAGTTGTGGAGAATGGTTAATGCAGAGGTGTAAGCAGAAAGGGCTAGCCACCTATCGAGGATGAAGCGTGATTGTTCGTCCTCAAAGTGGTGGAGGCGTGTTGCGAGTGGTGTTATGGTGTTTGTGAGGTGAAGGTGAGCAAATTTCCACCCAGTCGCGCCTTCCCTCTTTGCGGATCAGCACCGCCAAACAGATCTGAGCTCCAGGTTGGTTTATACTTATCCAGTTCGTGAGCGTTGCCGCGACAACTACTTCGCAATCACAATTCGTTCAAGCCCTTCCACCCTTAACAACCTCGGGTGGCAATCGAATTTTCTTCTTCGCACATTGGGCCAGCACGACCCGACACTGAAATTGCGCCTGGAGTGCCACACTTGACATGTTGCTCTAGTCTGTCTATCGTGCTTTCCTTCAAAATTCACCAGGCATGGCTTCACCCTCAGCGCCCTCGGGCAGCTTCCAGCCATTCAGCCTGCGAGGCTTGCCGACACAGGAAAACGCCAGAGACACGGACGACGATCAAGTCGAGGAGATGGCAAAAACACGCAGTGTCGAGCTCTTGAGTGGCAGCGGGAAGTGCAAGAGACGCGCTGGGGTCGATGAGGACTCGGTGACAAAGCGAGCTCGTCTGTTGGTGAGACAACCAAATTTGGAGCACTGTCAAGCACTCAATGCTGATGAGCGTAGCTGGATGAGATCGATGCGGAAAAGAACGCCTGGACCGAAGAGAGTGTTGATATGCAACGCCGCATCGCTGTCCTCGAAACGCAGAATGCTGCTTTGTCTCGAACTAGGGAGGCTCTTAAGAAAGAGAAGAAAACCCTCATGGAGCAGACCACCAAGTTGGGCAACGAGAACGCAATGCTAAAGGATACTGCACGGACAGCCACCAACGAGAAAGCAGCCTGGCAGAGTGGCATCAACAAACTTAGAGCCGAGAACAGCGACATGAAGGAGAACATCGGCAAGCTTGAGAACGACAATGAGCGACTTCGGAAGGACAGAAACCAACTGCTTGGCGAGAATGAGGACTTAGAGCAGGAAAACATTAGGCTTCGCGACGACAGAGACCACTTGCTTAGTAGGAACGAGGTTCTCGTGGAAACGAACTCGAAGCTTCGTACAGACAGAGATGCTCGGCTTGACGAGAGAGATGAGTTAGAGGAGATAAGCGATGACCTCCGCATGGACAAGATCCACCTACTACGCAAGAACGAGGACCTGGACAAGGAGAATGTCGATCTCCGTGAGAATAGAGATCACTTGCTTGGTAAGGTTGAGCATCTAGATCAGCAAAATGCAGAGATAGGAGACAAGTTGGCCACCAAGGAGACGGAACTGCAGGGCAAGACAGACGAGCTCATTGCCAGGGAGAAGGAGTTGGAGACATTCCGCAAGATCCAAGAGATGATAATGAACGCCTAGCTGCTGTTATCGGATGGGACAATGGGGGAGCTTGTTACTGAATGTCGTTGGGTAAGACTAACGCATTACCTGTAGTTGGAAGCGCCATAGTCTTGCATACAGCCAAGCTTGGTAGTTCAGAAGCTGGATGAGACAAACACAGGCAGTCAGTCAAAGACAATGTTTCAGCGCAATGTCTGACTTACAAGACACCAAACAAATACCAGCTCATAATACATAAACCTCTCCTCTCAAATGCAAGTAACACTCAACTCTCCCCTACCTACCAACTCTCTAGCAACTCCACTCACAGCCACCAAAATGAGCAACAACCCAGGCACCGCGCAGCAGATCCTCCAAGACTTTCACGATAGCATGACCAACCTCGAAGACGAAGACGACATCCGATATCTTCAACGCCGTATCCAATTCATGCAAGAGATTAATGACTCCCTTCAATGTCAAGTCGAATTCTTCCATCGGGAGAACCAAGATCTTCGCTCCCGTGTCGCCAAGTTGAACAGCGAGCTCTTCGATGCGAAACGCGATATCCACGATCTGAAAGTCGATATTGAAAGTCTGCAGGCTCGGAATGAGCGTACGAAGGACGAATTGCGCCTGGTTGAAGACTCTAACTGAGCTAATGCGGGTGAGGTGCGTCTGTCTTGACTGTGATGCTGTTAATAGGTAGTAACGAGTTTCTAGGATAGCTCTTCGACAAGGCTGGTGTGCCTATGAGATGTTCGAGACGGAACCTGGCTCACTATGTTGAAGCGGGATGAACATTAAGGCTTGCAGCATTTTGGCAAAGAGATACTCAAAGCGGCAGCCAACTGTTGCGCTCTCCTGTGGAGCCGAATACATAGGGCAAACGCAAGCCTTCAGGGAGGCTATCTGGCTGCGATGCGTGTTGGAGGATTTCGTTGGAAGCTGCAACTGTGATCTTGCGGAGTTGCAAAGAACCCTCATTGCTGAGGGAGCCACAAGTGAACAACCTCATTAAAGTGTGGTGGATGCATACAAATTTAACAGTATTAAAGATGGTGGAGCTGTTGAGGCGCCTGTGGATGCTCCCAGCCACCCTTGTTGTACATAGTCTTCGGCTTTTGGCCATTATATTAATACTCCATTCATTTAATTTCGCCTCGCCACAAATGTGCCCCTTAACAATGTGGAAGATCAGTAAGGCCCGTTGTAGGCATAAGCCATCTTTTAAGACGCACATCACGACACGCTGCGCCATTACAACGGATCCGGGAACAAAGTCGAATAATTTCCTGATCTAACGCGATGTCCAAGGACAATGCCCGCGAGACGCCGCCACGGTCTAATTACAGACCCTTTATCAATCGTTTAACAAAGCAATAATGCACGCACCTATACGCCTCTGCCAAGCTACTATAATGAGCATAGCTTTCTCTGTCTAGGTACGTCACTCTTGGACTCAATTAATGGGCCGATTCAAAAGTGCCTTCCGCGTAGCAAATCATTTCGCATTTCAAGTCGGCAATGACTTCTTTAGCATAGCTACCTAATATATCTCGAAAGAGAGGTGATACTGGCACAAATCTCAATTACAGCTTATCCGCGTCTCTGCTTTCTCATTTCAGCATTCCATCAACATGATCGACCCGCGCAATTACAATACTTGTTTCCCAGCAGAATCTTTGGCCGAGTACGGAGATAGGGCTTGTATCCTATCCGTATAGGTGAGATGTTTCAGAAAGGAAGATATCAGATCTTGAACAAACTTGGGTTTGGGGGATATTCAACAGTTTGGGCTGCTCAAGATCATAAGTAAATTGTGTACCCACATCAAACCATCACTTTCATCTCTACCATTTTAATTGACGCCTTGATTAGGGACAACTGCTATGTCTCTATCAAGGTAATTAGGGCAGAGGACTCCAAGAAGAACAACGGAGAACTGCATATTCTCAACCGTCTACGAGAAGGGCAAACGCAACATCCTGGCCGCCAATATTTGCCACAACTTTTGGACCACTTTTGGGAAGCAGGAAACTTATTTCTTGTTCTTGAACTTCTAGGACCTAGTCTTTACGAAGTTAGTAATTGCTTGCCAAACTATCGCTTTGGTTTAGACTCTTCGATTCTATCAAAACAACTACTTCTAGCAATAGATTATCTTCATTCGCAGGGGATTGTACATGGAGGTGCGTTCGAATTCGCTCAGAAAGTATTGCACGATTGCACGATGATCATCAAATTTTTTTAGATATTCACGAGGGCAATATTTTGTTTCGCCTTCCGGAATCATATCAGCTAGACTTATGTGAGCCCTTTCAAGGCGAAGTCTCTAGGAAAGACGGCTTTCCTCTAGAGGAAGGCTTACCAAGATATATTGTTGAGCCGCTCGACTTTCATTTAGAAAGGAGCAAGCTCGAAGATTTCAACCAGATACAGCTCATTGACTTCTCTACTGGTCAGTATCTTGCAAGCAATTTCGAACACTCCAGTTCAGCATATATACAGCTTTTCTCGAGACGGACCCCCAAAAACAATACACACAGCAATTCCCATGTCTCCTCCAGAACTGATATTTGAGAAGCCTCTGGACAAAGTTGCTGACATTTGGAACTTGGCTTGTACGGTAGGGCTCTTCTGTCCTTCTACGGTTTGAAGTACTGTGACTAATATTGGAGAAATACCTTTTACTTTGCTACTGGGTAATCACTTTTCAACACACTGAGTGACAAACGTAGTCTCATTCCACAGATACACAGAGTACTTGGCTCTGATGATTGGCTCTTTGATGCTCTTATTGATGCACTGAGCAATAGGATCTGGAAAGACCTCTCTGAAATTTACTGTCTGTCCCCCAATCTACACAACGAATAGTTTCGCTAACCACAAAAGGTTTCGCCCTACAAGGACTGCAATACCTTAGAAGGGATTCTTGAAAGCCATGATATTAGGCCGTGATTCTGGTTCTGACTTTGAAAGAAGGCAAACTGAAGCCCTCACAAGTTAAACTCGGAAGGCTCTCGTTGCAGACCCATCAAAGCGAGCAACAAGAGCTTTTGCTGGAAGCATGGGTTCAAGGTTTCGATTGTTAAGTAGCCGGGCATTCTAAAAAAATGTACTTGGAGATTCTTGACTTCTTGACGCTCTACAAGCACCTTGAGCCGGGAGAAAGCGCGAGGTTCTTTACCCTTGCCAGCTGCAACAGGCTACAAGCCTCACTATTTCACCCGCCACGGCGCAGAATGTGACACTTTTCTTACGCCTCAGGTATCGAACGAAACGACACCAGAGCAGTCATCATCTTCAACGCACCGTAAAGAGGTATAAGAATAGGTTCGCAGCGAATAGAAAGTATTAATTGTGTTCCTGCCGAGGCGGTGTTGAACAGTGTTCGTTGGCGAAAGACTTGAATGTTGGCCCTCCTTCATATCTGCTGGGAGAGCAGCAACTGGTGGCGCGGCGGAAGGGCTGCACTGTGCTCAAACCGTAAGGGAAGCAAGATTGGAGGGCTGTAGGCCAAGCACAGACTCCCGTACACGGTTTGCAATTTAATGGTTGGTCTCGACAGGGCACGTTCTCAATACAGCTGAGGCTAGGGGTTCGACGAAATCGCCGGAGTTGCCCTGATTTGCTCTTGGAGTCCCACACCTCCAGGTCTGCACGCCTGAGTTTGGAGTGCGAAGGCTTACCGAGTCAGGTAGCGCGGCATGTCGTGTGTGTTGAATGATTATCGAAACCGGTGAAGTTTTGATGGGTTCTGAACGCGCCTCGTACAAACGCTCTGCCGCCGTAATCGACTTGGGCTCGGGGGATTGAGGAATTGGCAGTGTGCCGATGAGGACTCGTGGTACGACCTTTATCTCACGAAAGAACGGGCAAAATACGCAATGCGGGCGTAATATGTGAGTCGCATTGTACAATTACAGCTGGACAATCATGGACGACTCACAGGTATCACAGTCGAAGTTTGATGGGGTTCGATGTGGACGACTGCGTAGAGCGCTCCGGAGTCTGGACTTTGCGACAACCGACGGAGTGAGCTCATCGTAACTGGACGAAGCGTGAGGTAACGCCTCACAACGGCCTCACTGACATCCATTCCTTCGGCATCGAGGCATTCGCGCATGTACACACTCGTAGACCGCACGAGAAGACATCTTCGTCGGCTACAACGTACAAGTATTGTCGGTGAGCTCTTTGCAGTCTCCAACGCTGCCGTCGAAGAGCTCTCGCTGTGGGTGGTTGAGGAGCCTTCGAGTATGGAGACTCGAAGGTGGGGCGGCGTAGATGGGGCAGTCAGGCCCTCTAGGCGTCCCGAGGCAGTGTCGACTACCTTTCTACCGACTTTCAGCCACAGAAGGAGTTGATCACGAAGTGTGGCTACCGAGCAGCTTATATGGGGACGATATTGTAGGACGTGGAAGCAGAAGGGGCGTTTTTTTCATTCTTGAGATAGAATGAAGATGTCGTGAACGACGATTTACCTTAGTTATTGGCACGAAAAGATTGATTCGATGTACGCTTGGAGGTCTACTCACGTCTGATATAAGTATAATATTTGTAGACCAGATGTCTGCTTACAGTTATGCCGCCTTCCGAAGCTGAGCTAGCGTTGCCTTGCCAGCTCTACTCTCATTCGCTTTTCCGAGCTCGTTTGATATCCATTCACCTATGCCTGCCAGCCTTTCTATATCAACACCTGTCTTCAAACCTAAGCTGTGGAACAAGTGGACGAGATCCTCGGTAGCAACGTTGCCAGTCGCGCCGGGACTGAAAGGGCAGCCACCCAGACCGCCAACAGCAGCGTCGAAAGTTCGAATTCCGTGCTCGAGCCCGACGACGGTATTTACAAGAGCCTGGCCGTATGTGTCGTGAAAATGTAGCGCGATATCGTTGTTCTCGACGCCTGCTGTGCTCAAAGTCTTCAGCAGCTGTGCTGTCTTTGGCGCTGTGCCCATGCCTGTGGTATCGGCTACTGAGATCTCGTCTGCCCCCATCTCGAGCAAGCTGACCGCCAGTTCTGCCACTTTATGAGGGTCGACATCCGGTCCTTCGTAGGGGCAACCCAGTGCTACTGAGATGTACGCTCGGACGGGCAGGTTCAGCTCTTTCGCCCTGTCCATGATGGGCTTGAACCGCTGGAGAGACTCCGCTATCGAGCAGTTCGTGTTCTTTTGTGTAAAGGCCTCGGTCGCCGCTGTGAAGATGGAGAGCTCTGTCTCCGGTCCGTTCGAGCTTCTTCCTTTGCCCATTGCTTCCGCGCCTGATCTTGCCGATGGCATCGCATTTGGATCTTGTGACGATGTGTTTAGAGCTGGACCTTCATCTGCTCCCGGCGACGGAGGAGGGGTAGGATACGCGTCTTGTTCGTGCGAGGTATGCGATTGGAACGCGGATAGGAAGTTCTCGAGACCTTTGGCGTTCGGAAGCAGCCATTGGTAGTTGATCGTGTGAGGAGCCTGGGGTGGTTTCTGCAACATGTGCTCGAGAATTTGTAAGGAATTGGCCATCTGCGACAAACTGTGAGCTTCGCAGGAACAGCTTCCAAGCGTTCGTCCTGTGGTGTCTCACCTGAGGCACCCATTTGGGCGATACAAAGGAGCCAGCCTCGATCGTCTTCAGGCCTGTCTGTGCCAGTCTCTCTATCAGCTCAATCTTCGTCGCAACCGGTATGCTCTGCTTCTCGTTCTGCAGTCCATCCCTCGGTCCGACCTCTACGATGCGTACGAAGTCGCTGGCGGCTGAGGCGTACGTTCTACGGCAGGGATGACGCGCCGCGAGACGTGCGGTTCGAAGGAGGGCAAGCCTAGTAGACATGGTATACAAGGGGAGCGACAATGGCAAGAAGAGAGGGAGCACTGGTGGTGGTGGGAGCTTGGGTGGTCAGAGCCTCACATCATGGTGCCGGTAGCTGCGGGGTTGCTCTGCACCTCCGAGGTGAGCTTGGTTCGTTCCGTGCGACATGCGATCGAGAGTACTCCTCCACACCCACAGCAATATGTGTCTCCCTATCAAAACCCATGCGAAAGCCATCATTCCTGACGTCTCTTGTTGGAGCCTTTCCCATTCGTATATTCGAAGGGTTATTACAGTCAGAAAGCTAAGCTCGTCGCCGGTCGACGTAATATATACCGGTACACTGCAATGAAATTGGCAGCTGCGAATGATCCTACCTCATCACAGACTTGTTCTTCCCAAATCCTGCACTTCTTGACACTCGGTATGCCCAAGGAGTGCTAATTTTGGACGATATAAGCGCCATATAGTGTTGGTGAAGATGGCCGCCATGTTTTTAAGCCTCTGCTTATTGTCACGAGGACACTGCTGCCTTCGACTTCAATGAAAATACACGAGTCAAAGAGATGGACAACGCCATCTTGCTTCCATCAAAGAAACAATACCCTCGCTGCATTCTGGACTCGTTTCGCACTTTCAAACCCTCATCATTCAAACCACCATAGCGCACCACGAATACATGCAAAGTAATGGCTTACGACCCTTGGGGACGACAGCTCTCACCCGGCGAGCAATGGGAACATGTCAAGGCAGCAGAGGAGGAGAAGGAGTGGCAGGAAGACCTCAACATCATTCTGATATGTCCCGATTGTCGTGAAGATCCGCCGAACCTCATAGAAAATTTCTCTAGTGGAGATACCGTCTGCACATCTTGTGGCCGCGTTATGACCGAAAGAATCATTGATATGAGATCAGAATGGCGCACATTCGCTGACGACGATGGAAAACAAGACCAGTCTCGTGTAGGCGAAGCAGCTGATCCACTGCTCAACGGAAATCAGCTGTCTACGGAGATAGCCTACGATCCTGGCGCACGACATGGAGCACTTGCGAGAGCATTGCACAACACGAATCAGGCCGACAAGACCGACGTCAAACTTCGAGCAGCATATACGCAGATCCAGCTGTTCTGCGACTCTGGGTCGATCCCCAAGATTGCATCCGAGACGGCGAAGCTTCTGTACAAGCAAGCCTCCGATACTGGAACACTCCGAGGCACCAAGAAAGAACATATCGTCGCAGCAGCGCTCATCATCGCGTGTCGACAGCACGACATCTCACGTAGCTTTAAGGAGATCACCAAGCTGACCGGTGTCTCGGTCAAGAAGATTGGCGTCGCATTCAACATCCTTAGAGACATGGTTCAGAACCAAGAGAAGGAGAAGCAGCAGAAAGCAGGCGCAAATAACGAAGCGCATCCCGAAGCTATCATGAAGAAGAACCAAGCCACCGATGCCTCTGATCTGATTGCGCGGGCATGCAATAGGTTAGGTTTGGGCTACAAGCTGAGCTCGATATGCCAGGAAGCTGCAACTAGAGTTGCGGAACTGGGTATAGGCGCAGGTCGCTCGCCGCTGTCTATAGCTGCTGCAGTCATATACATGGTGTCTCATCTGATGGGCCAAAAGCGCAGCGCCCGAGAGATTGGAGATGTGCTAGAGGTGAGCGATGGTACGGTTCGTATAGCATACAAGGTGCTCTACACGAGGATTGATGATCTCGTCGCTAAAGACTGGCTGGAGCGCGGAGGGGATGTTGACAAGTTGCCCTAGCTTCAGAGGGTAGGATGTAGACCTCAGACTGTGGGTATAGATATTGTATTACGAGTGCTGAAGTGCAACAATCTTTAACCAAGATCCTAATATATGGTGTTTGAAGATTGCAGGGCTCTCGGACGGTAATGCATTTTGATATTCGTCACCCGTCGCCGGATCCAATTTTGAGTTGCGGCAGGACTAGGAGTGGCAAACACGTCTGGACGCTCCTTCCGCGAATGCTATGTTTACGTCCCCTCACCTTCCACCTTGGAACCCTCAAACATGTCCACACACACTCTCGCACACAGCGTCAAGTGGGGTGAGTCGTCTAGAAACAGCTGAAGCCATCTAGCCTTGCTCATCACAACATAGCCCCTCGAAGATGTCGTCGGTCACACTTCCTGACCTCCCGGTCGAGCTCATCGGCAAGATCGTGAAAGGCATGAAGTTCTACTGCTACAAGAACGCGGACTTGAAGAACGTCAGGCTCGTCTGTCGAGAGCTGGACGCGAAAACTCTGACATACTTTGGGGACGAGTTCTTGAGGGGTGTCACCGTCAGTGTCGGCTTGCATTGTTTCCACATACTGGCTAGAATCGCCGAGCATCCCGTCTTCCGCAAGAGTGTTCGTCACATTAGCTTCCACCCAGCGGGCAAAGGATCTTCTCCAGCCCAACTCTGTGCTACACTCGAATGTTGCGGTAACTTGACAGAACGATATATCGAAAGAGGCTTCGATAACGACCTGAACTGGTGTCTGCAACGACTCTCCAACCTCGACGGCATCAGCGTCGCTAGACAGGGAACCGCAGGCCATCTCCCTGTGGACTCGTTCAATTCAGCTATACAATCGGTCTACTCGGCTGTTATCTCCCAAAACATTCACCTGAAGTTTCTTTCCGTCACGGGCTCAATCGGATTTCCTTTCGAGCAACAGACACCAGCAGTGCACAATCTCTTCGATCAGCTTTCTTCCCTATCATACAAGGACATCCTCGATGGTAATTTTAGTCCTAGGCGTCATGTAGCGCCCTAATGCTGACCAAGTCTGAAGTAGATCAGCGAGTGAAAATCACAGCGCTTAGCGAGATGCTTTGCCACGCCCCGGGCCTGAAGAACCTCAGCCTCGACTATGACGCCGCTGAATATGCCGGAGATATTATCACATCTATGTCTAATGTCGACATTCGTTCACGACCGCTTTACAATCTCCAACTTACCCACATGTCTATAGCTGGGGGCGTTCTTGCGCAGTTCTTGAAGAGCTGCTCCGAGAGCTTTACTCTTCTCACTCTCGGGCACGTCGAACTGTATTCAGGGAAATCGGCGGATTCCTTTGGTGCATTAGAGGGCCATGAGATTCTCGTCTCTGCCTGCATGTACAACCTCGACGAAGGCAAGAGAGGTGTGTCTTTCGAGCGTGTCCACAGACAGCTACCTGTCATCGAGCAGGAGGTGGGTGATGGACAATACTTCATCGATATGCACGACCACGAGATCCCACCGGATCCATACGATACGGAAAGCGGCTATGCCGAGCTAACGCTGATCGAGCGTGAGCTTGCTGGTCTCGACAATGAGATCCTCTGGGGCTACGACTGGGTGGGATACAGTCCTTGGGACGACTCTATCTTCCTCCACTCGTTTGATGGTGACGACGTCAAGTACGCCATTTCGCTGCTAGCTGAGAACTACACGTTGACACATGCTTACGGAATGCATCGCGACTACTGAATGTATTCCGTGGTTGCTGAGGGCGAGGCTATTTTCTTAAGGTCTCGCATACTGTTGTAGTCATACCTATGCATTTGTATTATATTGAAAAGCACACAGAGCGCCTTCTGTCCGCACCATAGTCGAGTATAGAATACAACAAAGTTACTCCATGCTATATTCATACAGCCAGAGCATCGATCTACCCTGATACCTTCATCAGAATGTCTTTACAGAGGAATCGACTCAGACTTCATCGCCATCCTACCCTGACCATGCAACAACCACCTAAACCCGCCTCTGCGCTGTACTTGCCACAGCGAAAGCGCCGCAAGCACAAGCGCGCAAACCGTCATCGGGATCGTCAAGATCCTTCCCGTTTTCTAAACACACGGTTAACACAACCACTTCTACCAATTCGAACTGCTACTCACCAGATCCGAGCACGACTTCTTCGCCCACGGCTCCTGGCTAGCATAAAACCTCTCCATCATACACGCCCACGCCTCCGTCGTATACAGCGTCCCATTCGTATCATACCTCCCATCCACAAACCTGACTTCCTCCACACTCCCCGCCTCCTTATGCTGCCCATGCACAATAAACACGTACGCCAGCGCCCCGACCTGGCCCAGAAGATTCGCAACAGCCGGAACCACCAGTCCCCAGCCCCATACATTATGCATACTCACGTGCCGCACGATCCCTAATGCGCCTATCAGGATGACGCTGGAGATTAGCGAGATGAAAGATGCGGCGATGACGGCGTCGACGGGGCCGGTGAGCAGGCCGAAGGAGATTGTTTTGGTGCTGTTGTTTGGGCCGACTTTTATGGTTTTGGAACCGAGCGTTATGGCGGGGACGAAGACGCGGGAGAAGATTTGGGCGAGGATGGGGATAGGGAGGCCGAGGGCTAGGATGAGGGCTGAGAGGAGGAGGGTGGGGAGCGGGCGTTGGGCGCGCGAGGCCGGGTGGTTGGATGTCGGCATTTTGGAGGCTTGTGGCTAGAAACCGTAGGATACTGTGAAAGGAGGGAAGGGTGATGGGCTGGAGCGAGGGTAGAAGCTGATGTGGAGTAGGGAAAGTGAGAAGTAGGTAAAAGTATATACACGGAGAATTGAAGGATATGAAACCAGAAATGTCCTGAAACTAAGCTCTGGGAAATATGATACTTATGTACATTCTCGGTATTGCTTCAGGCACGGAGAATAATTATGGCAGTCGTGGCTCAGTATTGGCTGGTGTTTCCGTAAGAGACGGACAGGGGTCCGCACAGCGTCTGAGAAGCGCACTTTGCAGAACTTGAGACATTCGCAGACCGATATATTTTTGGGGTTCCCGCTGCGGATGATCATCGAAGTCAAATTCGACGACATGTCATGCCATTTTGCGCGAGAAAGTAAGTTGGAGCGTTGTGATTGTAAATCTTTTAGTTGTTGAGACCGCTCGATGCTCAGCCAATGAGAGGGAGGTGTCGCAAGGTCGGCCGGAGTTGGGATAGAACGTTGTAGAGCTGAGGCTCGAATGGTTTCGCTTGTGCGGATTAGATGGTCGTAATATGGGATGAAGTAAATGTGCTTCTTAGTCACTTCTGGGCTGTGGTGTGGTGAAAGCTCTTCTGGGCTGTTGTTGGGCGGGATAGGTAAGCTGGGGCAGTAAGCGTTGATTTGATCAGCCTAGGCCTTATCAACACGTCGAATTTCGTGACCGTGAGGAAGTGTAGCTCATGTAGTTCCTAGTTGACTTGTGTGTAAGTCGTATGCATGTTATGTTGCTCGAAGGGTCGCCATAACCTTGATCTGGTAGTGACTCGTCCGGTAATGCGAGGTCGAACCTGTCAAAGTACCCAGGCATTGCCGTAGAATTTAACAGACTGGCATCTGGTGCTGTTAGGATGGGGTAGAATGAATTCTACAATGAACGGAAACCAGGGTCTTGAAAGACAGCAGAAGAGTAGCCCTGCCGGATGTTGGTTGAGCCGTCGTCGCTGTAGTCCCATGTACCTGGAAAGGGGAAGCAAAGGGAGACCAATGACGAATGACAGGTGCAGCAATCCTAGTATACCTTGGTATTGCATGGGTTCATATTCGCCTCCATTATTGCGCAACCAGCAGACCCTGGAATTTGTACTCTCCCATGGTTGCGGTCCTTGGTCACCCAAGATATCGAGAGCCCGTGCTGAAGCTCGATTATCGCAACTCCAGCTTGCGGTGAGCTGAAAACTCACAGCTGCGGTCTTCCTAGTACTAGTACATTCTACGCAGGGCTGAAGTCGTAGGCCAGACCGCACAAAATGCGGTCTGCAGCGTCCCGACCCAAAAGATGACGACGGGAAATAGCCTGTTGGTCGGTGCCGGCGGGTCTTCGAAAGGGAGGAGTGATGGCGCATGCCTTGCTTGTGCTGCCACCCTCGCACGCCACCCCTTCCTCGTCAGCGTACGAAGATAACTCGATAGCAACAAAAGAGGGTTGCATGTTTATCTATGGATTGATGAGAGAGGCCAGTAGGGCTGTCGCGTGATGGAGTCGATCATCGCATCGCGGAAAGGATTCTTGAGATTCCTCTTGCGTGGCCTATTAGCCGATGTTTCAGGTAGACCATGAAACGATCCCTTTGAACGGCCGCGACCGCAACGACGGCCAGAGTGCAGTCACCGCGATGCGTGAGCAATTCGTTGCCACCAACAGCTCGGCTGTGAAATGTGTCTTCGCCGGCTTAGTGCAGCTCTCCATCAACACTGCATTATCAAGAAGATCTCCTCAGCAGCGCTGCAAATAGGGCGCTCGTGATTCTTCGTGTACCTATATTTGTGAGCGTGGTGCCACCCTTGTGGCTGCCGCGCACTAGACCTGCAGGTTCCTGGCCTCGACAACGACCACCAATTCACCATTTGTCCCTCGCGACTGCCCTGATTCCTTTCGACCACGCTTCCCCGTTCTTTGCGCCGCCCATGGCCCATCACGCCTGACGAATTCTTCTTCTGATCGCAGTCGTAGCTGGACTCACTTGAGAATCGACCTGCATCGACTGCAGCTTTCTTTCAACGCCGGCGTTCGCATTCCCAACTATTCATTGTATCCAAGCACCCCCTGCAATGGACAACCAACCGGCGAGCGGAAACAGCTCGGACAGAGAAGGGGTAAGGGTTGCCATGTCCCATTACTGGGAACCCAATGCGACCTCAACTTTCGCTGACTATGGATTCTCCGAGCAGGAGACCTTCGAAGATGCCACGACTGACATGACGCCACGGCCGACCTCCCACTCAGACCGATCGAGATCACGCTCACTCATAAGTCGACGCGAGTCTTCATCCTCGACAGCGAAAGAGGGCCGGACAGACTCTCCGGCGCCTGAGATCCCTACTACATCGAACAACGAGGTGGAGAAGGAGCATGCAGCTCCTGCAGACACCGGAGAGGAAGCTGCGTTGGGTAAATCACCTCTGCTCACGGCGCATAGAATATCTGTGACTTCAGATATGGATGATGTCAACCTCGAAGAAGGTGAGTCGCAGTACTTGTCTTAGTAGACCTGCCCCTAAAAGCGACGGTCCCTGAGTGCATTCCTCGGACCGGCCAGAGCACGCGACTCTGGGAACTGGGGGCACTTCTACCCATGATGCACAATGGAGACCTGAAGTTTTATTGCTCCACTGCACATCTCAATCTAACATGCAATAGACGCAGCAAAGAGTCCCGGTCTGCTGCCGAAGCTACCACCTCGCGAAACCTCCGCATCCGGCCCTCAGGGTCTCTCTGGGAAGATGTCACCTGTCAATTTCCCACCCCCGCCGCCTGCACCTCCTGCTGCAGAGAAGCACAGTTCTCTTCCTCCACCACCGGTACCGACCCGAAAGCTCACTAGTCCCTTTTCCTGGCTTTCGCGAAACACATCTGGGAAGAAGCCTGAGTCACCTCCTCCGTCTATCGCAGACCGACGAAATACCAATGCCTCAATTGCGACAATCGGAAGCAATCCTGAGCTCACCCTGAGCAAGATCGACGACGAGGACCAGCCGTCGAACAACCGTTCGAGTAGAGGGAGTCTTCGAGATCGGTTCAAGTTGCTCCGCATGAGGGAAGAGGCAGGCATAAACATGGAAAATGAGACGGCTGCCGAGCCAGGTCAAGCAGGAGCTCTTGCAGGTCTGATCGGACGGACCGCAAGTCTCGGACTCGGCATTAGCAGTCCAACAAGTATGGCCGATGACAAGGAAGCACAATTGGGTGGAATAGCATCTAGCCCAACCAGCCCCAGACCCGATTCTCTTGGAAAGCAGCCTATGATCAATTCCAATTTAGCACCGGGCACGGCTGTGGGTATGCTCGCTGGTCCGCCTGATGCTGCCGAGCCTGTGGACTGGGACCTCTGGCAGAACGTTGTGAACGAAGGTCCAGCCGCTGTGGCTCGTACCAGCGCCGAAGAACTCAATCGAGCCATTGCAAGTGGTATTCCCCAGGCCATACGCGGTGTCATTTGGCAAGTCCTCGCACAAAGTAAGAATGAGGAGCTAGAAAGCATATATAAAGAGCTGGTCGCGCGAGGAACCGACAAGGAGCACATGTCAGCCCGCACGCCTCCTATCAACGGACATGCGAGCGGCAGCGGCAAAGAGAAGGAATCAGTCGCCTCATCGTCCTCATCGGTTCATTCTGACTACTCGACACCTGCCACAACCACCGGAAGCACGAATGCTCCTTTAGCATCACCTGCAATTCCGGTAGAAGGCTCAGAAGACTTTGCGAAGATGCAAGCGAAACTGGCAGCAGAGCACAAACAGAGGGCTAAAGACGATGCGGCCGCCATACACAAGCTAGAGAAGACCATTAAGCGCGATTTGGGTGCCAGGACAAGCTACTCAAAATTCACTCAGTCACAGGATCTCCAGGAGGGCCTCTTCGGGATATGCAAGGCTTACGCGCTGTATGACGAAGCGGTAGGGTACGCCCAAGGCATGAATTTCATCGCCATGCCTCTATTGTTCAATGTAAGCATACTAACGTCTATGGGATTGAAGGAGAAACTGACTTGCTGTAGATGCCAGCAGAGGAAGCCTTCAGTCTCTTCGTCACATTAATGAGCAAGTACAATCTGCGAGACATGTTCGTGCAGGACATGCCAGGTCTACACCTTCATCTCTACCAATTCGAGCGCCTTTTAGAGGACTTTGAGCCCGCCTTATACTGCCACCTCCATCGACGAGAGGTCAAACCGCAGCTCTACGCAACCCAGTGGTTTCTCACGCTCTTCGCATACCGATTCCCATTACAACTTGTCCTTCGGATATACGATCTCATTCTGAGTGAAGGGCTCGAAAGCGCGATCTTGAAATTTGGCATTGTCCTCATGCAGAAAAATGCAGAGGCGCTACTCGCAATGAAGGACATGGCTACTCTGACTACCTTCCTGAAGGAGCGACTCTTCGACGTTTACATCGATAAGGCTCCTTCAAAGGGTTCCATCCTAGAGAGCGGTTTCTTCGGATCTTCCGGAGGGGTCGACAAGGAAGTCTATCGAGCAGACTTACTCGTGAAAGACGCAGTTGCTGTAAAGATCACTCCAGAGACACTCAAGCAATACGCTGCCGAGTGGAAGGAGCAGCAGCGAATAGAAAAGGAACGGGATGCCGAATTGCAAGGTCTCAAAGATAAGGTCTCCTCGCTCGACAACAAAGTTCGACAACTAGAGCGCCGTGCGGAACAGTCCGACACGGAGCACGTGCAAATTGCCTCTGAACTAGTGAAGACGAAGGTCGAGAATGAGGGCCTGGCGGACGAGAACGAGACATTGAAGACAAAGGTGGAGGAACTCCAAAAGATCGTCAATGCTCAGCCGGCTGAAGTAGAAGCCAAGCTGAAGAACGAAATGGAGTCCGTCATGCAGAAGAACATTGTAGTTCACAATGAGAACCGAGCCTTGGAAGAGCAAATGGCTGAGATGGAAAAGGAGCTGGTGGCAGCGAAACTGCAATGGGCGACAGTAAGTTCAAGCATCATCAGCGTGCTATTTTGACTCTAACGAAGATTGCAGATGAACGAAGACCACGAAGCGCTCCAGCGTAAATGGAACAACATCACCCAAATGATGAATAAGTAGATTCCGGGGGGGGTCTACTTCTTCTAGCCTGCATCTCCAGCACCCACTTGGAGCAAACTTGGCGTTTGGATCACACAGCATATCTCCGGCTTCTAATGTCTATCACATCATCGACTATGTACGTTCGCAGGCGTCGACCGCCCCTTAGCTTCGGTTCACATTGTCTATATTCAAACCTGGTCCGAAAGCGGGCAATCATTTTCTTTCATCCCACAGCGGCGACCGGGAAAACGATTAGTGTAACTCATGAACTCGCGTCTCTCTGTATACCCATGGCTTTATCGGCGGTCTACGGCCGAGTGCTTTACCTTCCCTTGTGTGCTTTTCTGGATACGTAATTGTTGCATAGGAGGATGTGGCGTGGGATTGTCACGATCAATGTGGCGTCAGCCCTTGCAAGAGTAGGGCTACAGATATTAGTTGGCGCATTCTATAGCGAGCGAGAAGAGCTGAGGTTGGAGTTCTAGCATACCTGGGTGCCTGTTGTCGTTTTGTCAACGTGATCTGACGTGAAGCTGGATGATGCCAGCCCGTAAAAGTGTAGCAGTGATAGAGCACATCAAAGCAAGTGAGAGAGGCATGAATACTGTTCAAAGCACCCTTTCACGACTCGATTCGCCTTGCACGTTCACGGAAGAGAGTGGGTAACTCCTGCCTCCAATCTGTGGCTCGGCACGCTAAGCCAGGGGCACTCTAGCGCGCCTGCCACCTGCTTCAGGATCTTTGTCTCGACTCCACTTCTTTCTTCTCCCGGCCACACCACCTCGACAAAGAACTCTGCGTCCCCCGCTGAGACACGCTCGAGTTCATCGCGGCCTTACGCCAGCTTCTACTAATAACATCTCCCGTTTCCATCTCACCTAGTTTGTGCGCACGCGTTTCGTGCTGCACTCCCAAGCATTATGGCTACTCCAGACATTTCCGCGATTCTCGCGGCTCTAGGTATGCGCTTCCACGATGGCGCGTCATTGCGAGATGAGACTAATCAACACTACAGCTGCGCGCCCTGGCGGTACACCCTCACAAGCTTCGCAACAACTGCCTCATCCACAGCAGCCACCTGTTCAAGGACTGCCGCCCCAGTTTCCTCCTAATATGATGCCGAACCAGACTCCTCCTGCCGGGCCTCCCGGCTACGGTCTTCCGCCGCCATCTAACTCTGGAAGCTTCGACTTGAGTTCAATAAAACCTGCTAGCAGTGGCACCGTCAGTATACAAGATGCATTGGCGAAGGCTCGAGGTCTCGCCGTTGAGAAGGGACTCTCCTACAATGGAGGTCGACCCGGTAGCACCTCCACTTACCCTCAACTGCATACTCGCCCGCATCTGACCGAGTCAGTTTCAGCACAGCAAGAGGATCCGCGTCTGAGTGGACGTTCTTACCGCCGCTCTCGTTCGCGTTCGCGCTCCCCACCGCGACGAGATATGCGTGACAGCTACAATCCTTATCGCGATGAGCGACGTGAAGACCCGCGACGTGGCGGTGTTGGCTACGGTAGGGATCGTTCCCGCTCTCCTCGCGGCCGCAATACTTTTTCACCTCCTCGTGGATACACGCGTGATCGATCGCCCCCCGCAGGTGACAACTCTGAGATTATCTTGATTGATTCTTCTTTGGTTGGTCTAGTGATAGGACGCCAAGGCGAAAGCCTCCGGCGCATTGAACAACAGTCGGGTACTCGCATACAGTTCATCAACGGCCCTGACAGTGGACCACAGCGCCAGTGCCGCATCACTGGCAGCCCCAGTGCTCGTATATCCGCCAAGCGTGAGATCAATCGCATTATCGAGGAGAATGGCGGCAACCCTGCCCGTGAGACCGGCCGTAATTCGCGAAGCCGTCCTCCGAACAATGGCGGTGGCGGTGGTGGTAGTGGTAGTAGTGCCGGCGGCGGCGGCGGCGGTGCGGCTGGTCATCAACCTGCCCTCCGTGATGGTGAACAGTCTTCCCAGATTATGGTTCCTGATCGCACTGTTGGTCTAATAATTGGTCGCGGTGGCGAGACGATTCGTGACCTGCAGGAACGCAGTGGCTGCCACGTTAACATTGTTGGTGAAAACAAGAGCGTGAACGGTCTCCGTCCTGTGAACCTCATTGGAAGTCCTGCTGCTGCCGCTCGAGCCAAGGAGCTCATCATGGAGATTGTCGACAGTGACACGAAGACGATGGATGGTCCCGGTCCAGGTCCAGCAAGCCACAGTAATAACAACAAGCGTGACAACTTCGATCCCTATGCTGGCGGACCGAACAAGATCAATGAGAGTATTTATGTCCCCTCAGACGCCGTTGGTATGATCATCGGCAAAGGTAAAGTGCATGCCATGCTATTTCTGACAGTGAAACTAATTGAACTGAAGGCGGTGAAACCATCAAGGATATGCAATCAACCACAGGATGCAAGATCAACGTTTCACAGGCGACCGGTGCCGACATTGAGCGAGAGATTGGCCTCGTAGGTACCCATCAGGCAATCGAGGATGCGAAGCGTGCGATCTGGGAGAAGGTCGACTCGGTGGTAAGTGTTCATACTGCGCGCATGTCTTCCATCATACTGACTCCACGCAGCGAGAGAAAAATGGCGGCCGACGAGGTGGCGGTGGTCGAGATGGCGGAAATGCCAATGACAACTACTCACAACAGCAGAACCAGCCATCGTATGGTGCACCCTATGGTGGTAATGCTGCTCCACCTGCTGCACCTGCACCAGCGACAACAGGAGACCCCGCGGCCGCTGCGGCAGATCCGTATGCTGCCTATGGCGGTTATCAGAACTACTTGGCCTTATGGTACTCCTCGTTCGCTGCTCAACAACAGCAGCAAGGAGGAGGCCAGGGTCCCCCGGGCGCTGCCTGAATGTTCTCGAACGTGTCCACCGTGACGATGATGCATATGCATGCCGCTGAGAACTCGTCGACTGATGCGTGTTTGCATGACAACTTCAACGATACTCATCTGCATGGCTTGACTTCTCTGCTTCTACGACTGGACCGCTCCGAGGAATGACTGCTACAGATGCTTTGATTGCTCTGACTGGTGCATGAATCGTCTTATTGTCGAGGCTTGATCGCAGCTGATTCTTCGACCACATCATCCGGACATGATTCGATGACTTCCTGCGACTTTGCTCACTCTCTTGGATCGGCTTTCTTTACCCTCATACGTTCACCATATGCTTGGCTTTCTAAACAACGGTATTCGACTGTCCTCATTATGCTCGATCGTGCGTTGTCCGCGTCACATCCGACTTGCTTCTTCTTCTGGAACAGTATTCGAGGGTTTGAAACCCAGATCGGCGTATTTCATGACGATTCCATAATTCTCGCACTCACCGCTCAAGATACAGCGGTCGGGCTTGCGCAACGGTGCGGATTAGCTAAAAGCTTGTAATACTTTATCGTCCATACTTCGACCACGGCCTGGTGGTGGCTTCGGCATGGCTAGATGCAACAAAAGGTGGACTTCTGCATTCATAGCCTAGCAAGGAGGACTAAGTTTGTATCAAATTGCAACTCTTTCATTTCCCTATTCTTCCCCCAAAAATCATAGTGTATAGTAGCTTTGCAATACGTTTATCTTATCTTTTCTTCCTCTTTACTCAAGTGTTCAAGTCGACATGGCTGCACAATATGAGGCGATCTCCCGACGTCCGCCGCATGCTGTGAAACACCATCTCTCTGCACCGGACCTGACCGTACGACATGTGTGTCACCGCTTCGCCTAAGCCTTCCTCTTCCCCTCCTGATTATCGCTCTATGATTGTCCCCATGATAATCATCATTCGCCAGGATGCACGCCAAACAAAGCAAAGCGCGGTTCGAGCACGCGCTAAGAGGTGTTGCCCCTCCTTGCCACGGCCGTCGGCGGACTCCTCGCCTCAGATCGCGTCCAGCTCAGATCCGCCGACGATTGCGGGCGCACGGTTTGATAAGGCCTCTTTAGGTGCTTCTTGATTCGCTGTATGAGCGCAGAACTGCTTTTTAGATCCACCCCTGGATGCTAGCTGTCGCTGGACCGCGGCTTCCCGCAGGTCGGGATTGGCCTGAGGTCATATCTAGCTTACATTCCCCACATTCACTGGAGTTTGCCTTTGCTTTGGAAGGCGCTGTCTCTATATCTCCTCGAATACACTCAATTCCTCTGTTTCACGACCTAGTCCTTGTTTCTGTCTCTTTGCTCGATTTGTAGATTGAAAGACTGCTAAACCATGGCGCCTGGCATCGTCGAGCCAGCCGTGCCCGACAGGACTATCGACAGCCTAGCAACCCTCACCCGCGCCTACGACGACACGCTGCGCTTCTACCTCAACGGCACGAAAGTCGTGCTCGACAACGCCGACCCGGAGATTACGCTCCTCGAGTACCTGCGCGGCATTGGGCTCACGGGCACGAAATTGGGCTGCGCGGAAGGCGGGTGCGGAGCTTGCACGGTCGTCGTCAGCCAGTGGAATCCGACGACCAAGAGCGTGTACCATGCGAGCGTGAATGCGTGTCTGGCGCCGCTGGTGAGCGTGGATGGGAAACATGTCATTACGGTGGAGGGCATTGGGGATGCGAAGAGGCCGCATCCGGCGCAGGAGAGGATTGCGCGGGGGAATGGGAGTCAGTGTGGGTTTTGCACGCCGGGGATAGTCATGGTATGTTGCTGAAACTCCGGGATGGCAGTGTGGTGGATGACTGACAAGAGTGTGGTAGTCCCTGTACGCGCTCCTGCGAAACGATCCTAATCCCTCCGAACACGATGTCGAAGAAGCGTTCGATGGTAATCTCTGCCGGTGTACGGGATACCGACCTATATTGGATGCAGCACAGAGCTTCAGCGCGAAGGCTGGCTGCGGGAAAGCTACTACAAACGGTGGAAGCGGATGCTGTATGGAGAACGGCGACGGTGGCGGATGCTGCAAGGACGGAAAGGATGGAGACGATCAACCGATCAAGCGGTTCACACCTCCGGGTTTCATCGAGTACAAGCCGGACACCCAGCTCATCTTCCCACCCGCATTACGGAAACATGACTTCAAGGCATTGGCGTTTGGAAACAAGAAAAAGAAGTGGTTCAGGCCGGTCACACTCCAACAGCTGCTGGAAATCAAGAGCGTGTATCCTTCAGCGAAGATCATTGCTGGTAGCACAGAGACACAGATTGAGGTCAAGTTCAAGGCGATGAACTACAGCGCATCAGTATTCGTCGGCGACATCCCAGAGCTGAGACAGTACTCTTTCCAAGACGACTACCTAGAAATAGGAGGAAACGTCGTCTTGACAGACTTGGAGAAGATCTGTCGGGAGGCTATCAAGCACTACGGTGAAGTACGGGGACAGCCGTTTGCGACTATCTTGAAGCAGGTTCGGTATTTCGCTGGAAGACAGATCAGGAACGTTGGCACACCTGCTGGTAACCTTGCAACCGCATCACCTATATCCGATCTGAATCCAGTGTTTGTCGCGACGAACGCTACGCTCACTGCGAAGTCGCTCGACAAGACCACTGATATTCCAATGTCGACATTCTTCAAAGGCTACCGCGCGACAGCACTTCCTCCAGACGCCATCATTGCCAGCTTACGCATCCCAGCTGCAAAAGAGAAAGGAGAGTACATCCAAGCGTACAAGCAGGCGAAGAGGAAGGACGACGATATCGCTATTGTGAACTCATGCATGCGCATTGTGTTAGGCGATGGCGATATCGTGGAGAGCGCTGATTTGGTATATGGTGGGATGGCTCCGATCACGATCCCAGCGAAGAAGGCGTCGGCATACCTCCAAGGCCGCAAGTTCACGGAACTAGAGACACTTGAGGGTGTCATGAGCGCATTGGAAGAGGACTTCGACTTGCGATTTGGCGTTCCTGGTGGTATGGCGACGTACAGGAAGTCGCTTGCCCTAAGCTTTTTCTACAAATTCTACCATGAGGTACTGTCCAAGCTGCAAGCAGGAGAGCTCGAGGTCGACACTGAAGCTATTGGCGAGATAGAACGCGACATCTCAAAGGGCGAGAAGGACCACAAGGCCGGCGAAGCGTACCAACAAATCACTCTGGGCAGGGAAGCGAACCATGTTGCCGCCATGCAGCAGTGTACTGGCCAAGCACAGTATACAGACGATATTCCGGTTCAAAAGAACGAGCTCTACGGTTGCCTTGTTCTCTCTACCAAGGCCCATGCTAAACTCATCAGCGTGGATCCAGAGCCGGCTCTCGACCTCCCTGGCGTAGCTGCTTGGGTTGATCACAACGATCTCGCCTCTCCAGAAGCCAACTGGTGGGGTGCTCCTTCTTGCGACGAAACCTTCTTCGCGGTCGACGAAGTCTTCACTGCTGGTCAACCGATCGGTATCATTCTAGCTGATACGGCGAAGCGCGCTGAGCAGGCTGCTAGAGCTGTCAAGATCGTTTATGAAGATTTACCGGCGATCTTCACGATCGAAGAAGCCATCGAGAAAGATAGCTACTTCAGTCACTTCCGCGATATTAAGCGAGGTGATACCGAGAAGGCATTTGCGGAGGCTGATCATGTCTTCGAAGGCATTGCGCGCATGGGCGGTCAAGAGCACTTCTACCTGGAGACGCAGGCTTGTGTTGTGGTGCCGAAGCCGGAGTTTGGCGAGATGGAGATCTTCAGCAGCACGCAGAATCCTTCCGAGACACAGGCGTATGTTTCGAAGGTCGTAGGTGTTGCGGCGAACAAGATCGTGTCGAGAGTGAAGCGCATGGGCGGTGGCTTTGGTGGTAAGGAGACGCGCTCGATTCAACTGGCAGGTATTGTAGCCTGCGCAGCGAACAAGACCCGACGACCTGTTCGATGCATGCTCAACCGTGACGAAGATATCATCACATCTGGCCAGAGACATCCGTTCCTCAGCAAGTGGAAGGTAGCTGTCAACAAAGATGGTAGGATACAAGGACTTGACGCCGATGTCATCAACAACGGTGGTTGGAGTCAAGATCTCAGCGGAGCCGTGGTCGAGCGAGCAATGACCCACATCGATGGTGTCTACGCCATTCCGAACGTCTTTGTCCGCGGTCGTATTGCGAAGACGAATACTGTCTCCAACACAGCTTTCCGAGGCTTTGGCGGCCCTCAGGGCATGTTCATCGCCGAGACGTACATGGAGGAGATCGCAGACCATCTCAAGATGCCCGTTGAAGAGCTGAGGCAGATCAATATGTACAGCGAAGAGAATGGCATGATCACGCACTTCAACCAGGAAATCCGAGATTGGTATGTACCGCTCATGTACAAGCAGGTCCAGGAAGAGAGCAATTACTCTGGTCGCCGAGAAGCCGTCACCGAATTCAACAGCAAGCACAAGTGGAACAAGCGCGGTCTTGCTCTCATTCCCACGAAGTTCGGTATCTCGTTCACTGCACTCTTTCTCAATCAAGCCGGTGCCTTGGTGCACATCTACCATGACGGTTCGGTCCTCGTCGCTCATGGTGGGACGGAAATGGGTCAAGGTCTCCACACAAAGATGACCATGATCTGTGCTGAAGCACTCAAGGTCCCTCAAGCCGATGTCTTCATCTCCGAAACAGCAACCAACACCGTTGCAAACACATCTTCCACTGCTGCCTCCGCCTCCTCAGATCTCAACGGCTACGCGATATGGAACGCCTGCAAGCAACTCAACGAGCGTCTCGAACCCTACCGCCAGAAACTCGGTCCCGATGCGACGATGAAGGACCTCGCGCACGCAGCGTACTTTGACCGCGTCAACCTCTCTGCCCAAGGCTTCTACCGCACGCCCGACATCGGATACGTCTGGGGCGAGAACACAGGCCAAATGTTCTACTACTTCACCCAAGGTGTTGCCGCCGCGGAAGTCGAAATCGACACTTTGACCGGTGACTGGACGTGCCGGCGCGCAGATCTCAAAATGGACGTCGGCCGCTCGATCAACCCGGCCATTGACTATGGTCAGATCGAAGGCGCTTTCGTACAAGGCCAGGGTCTGTTTACAACGGAGGAGAGTCTTTGGCATAGGGCTAGTGGCCAGATCTTCACAAAGGGTCCTGGCGCGTATAAGATCCCTGGGTTTAGGGATATTCCGCAAGTCTTCAATGTCTCGTTGCTGAAAGACGTTACTTGGGAGAATCTGCGCACTATTCAGCGCTCGCGCGGTGTCGGTAAGTACCTCCTACCCCTATCCCTTTCCCCATTCTCCTCCCCTCCCACCATCCCTACCAACTCATCTCTACCTTCCACCCGATGTATTATTCTCACTAACCCGATATGTCGTAGGCGAACCCCCCCTCTTCATGGGCAGCGCAGTCTTCTTCGCCATCCGCGACGCGCTCAAAGCCGCACGCAAGGAATTCGGCGAGGAAGCCGTGCTCTCGCTGCGCAGCCCCGCGACGCCCGAGCGTATTAGGGTTTCCTGCGCGGATCCGATTTTAAGAAGGGCGTGGGTGGAGCCGGGGGAGGGGGAGAAGAGCTTCTTTGTTAGTATTTAGTTGGAGATTTTGGGGGGTTGCGGTGGAGGGGGGAGGAAGGACAGGAGGGGATGGGTGGGGGTTGAGGAGGGTTTGTAGATTTTGTATATGATGTGATATGATATGATACCTGAATTTGGATTCGTGTTTGGATTCTAAGTGTATTCTATCTTGCCCTTCCTGAAGTATCCTGACGACCGGCAAATTGTTCTAGCTGGACTGATTTTCAGCTGTTGAAGTGCTCCTGAAGTTTGGGGTATAATATATTTCTATTATATCTATTTTAGATCTTATACCGTCTTGTCTATCTTGAGGTGCCCTGACGACTAGCAAGTTGTTCTTATCTAGACTAATTCTGTAATCGAAGTACTTCTCGAAATTCTAGGGAAGAGATAAATGATGTCGTATCTCCTTTCGATCTCGTACCGTAATGTCCATCCCGAAGTGCCTCAATGTCTCGTAGAATATTCCAGCTGACCTAATCTCGGACGTCGAAGTGCTTCTATAGCCACTTTAGACGATACTGTTACTCGATAGTACATTGGGGTTGTCGAGTATCGCGTTGTTGATAGGGCGCTAGTTGTTTTTATTGGTTGTTAGTGTGTCTTAAATCTGTAACTGATCAGATCCAGAAATGTTGGTTGGAAGTAAGTTGTAAGATTATTAAAGCTGCTTTTACTACTATCTAACTTGGACAAGTTTCCTCCTGTAGATAAACTTGTACCTGCTGGGATAAAGAAAAGCTAGATCTAAAATACAAGTTCAGAAAAAATCTTCATGTCACTGAGCATCAATCAAGAGAATATTCATGCATGCAAGTAAATTCTTTTCTCACTGGACTTAAACCGTCGGGTATCATTCCTATGCCAGTACCCTAGAAAATCTCAACTGCCAAGAAACGGCAGGAAAATGCTACTATACAAGATCACGAAACCAACCATCCACCTCACCACCAAGCCCGATATCCACATCTGAGTAGCCAAGAGCCACCAAGCCCAAGATCAGGAAAAAGCACTACTCCACACCATCAATCCACTTCTCAGCAGCCAAAGCACGCGTCTTCCAGTACTTGACGGTCTCTAGCTCCTTCCTGGCAGCTTTGACCCTGTCCTTGACCTCTTGATCTTGGCTCTCATCAGCCAAATCAATCTCAAGTCCGTCCATGGCAGAAACAGCCTCCTTCTTCTTGTCGCCGGGAAGCAAACTCATGATGTAGCGCACAAAACCATGCAGTTTGCGCTTCTCGGCCTTGTGGGACTGGGCTTCGGCGTAGTATTTGTTGACTGTGGGCCATATCTCGAGTCTGCCTAGTTCCTTGGCTTCTTCGGCGTTCATGGCGTCGGCTTCGAGGCGGTCGTTGTCCATCGTGAGGCTGTTGACGAGTGCTTGAAGATGCGAGATGGTGGTGTTGTTTGCTTTGAGGCGATTGCAGAGCCCAGTGTAGTAGTACTCGATATGATCGCGGTCCTTTGCGCTGATGACGACAGGAGGCTCAGAATCGTGGTGAGTGTCCATGGCGCGGGAGGAGCGCGAGAGCGGACTGCCGCCGTCCATGGTGCTATTGGATATTGAAGTGGGTGATGCCGTAGCTGCGGGTGGAGGTAGGGTGTTGAGGACGTCGTCGGGGACGTTGCCAGACTTCGAGAAGTTGCTGAGCGCGGTAGCGAGACCCTCGCTGGTGAAGACGTTGCTGTCGTCGCGAGAGGAAGAGGAGCGAGCGGCTGCGATCTTCATTTCGGCAGGTGTGGGGTTCTAGAAGTGCGTAAGTTGGGAATGAATGAGGGGGGTGAAGGGTGATAGCTCAAACCTTGATCGGGTCACCAGGCGCCACCATCTCTGGCGGGGCGGGGACGTGAGGACTGTCGATATCGAAGTTGACGCGTTGGCTGCTGCTGCGAAGGAATGAGTTCTTAGGGGACCCGCGAGCCTTGGGAGTTCGGTCGCCTTGGGAGTTTGGAGAACCACTGTCGATGTTGGTGCCTTGATCGTTATTGCGACTCTTAGGGAAGCCAGATCGTCCGCGGGGCATCGGGGTTTGGTCGTACGGGTCGTCGATGTTGAAGTTGACGCGCTGGCTATTACTGCGAAGGATTGGATACTCAGGGAACCCGTGGGCCTTGGGAGTTTGGTCGCCTTGGGAGTTCGGAGAACCGCTATCGAAGTTGTCGCCTTCAACGTTATCGCGGCTCACACGGAAGCCAGACCGTCCGCGGGCCATGAAGGTTTGATTGTCAGGAAATCCGGTCTCCGGAGGGGTGGGGACGTACCGGTTGTCGACGTTGAAGCTGACGCGTCGACCGTTACCGCGAGTCCTGGTTCCTGGGGAAGCTGGAACGTTAGTATCGTCAAAGATGGTGTTGACACCTCGGTCGTTCTCGCGATTGGTGGGAAAGACGGTTTGCTCGAGGTCATTGGAGGCTCCCTCGAGGTGGGTGCGCGCTTGAACATGTCGGAATTGCTGCAAGGCCATGAAACCCGGACCAGAGTTACCGCCGAGGGACTCGATGGATGGGTTGTAAGTGAAAGCTGTGACAATCGAGGAGACGGACGAGCTGCGGCGGCGGCGTTGAGGTGGAGTGGCGCGATCGGCGAACCTCAGTCCCATCTCGTCGTCGGTGAAAGCTCGTGGCGGAGTGGGCGACCTGGTAAGCATTTGGTCGCGTGTTGTCGCCGTGTAGCGCCAATTGAGGACGCGTTCTGGGTTGAAGGACGCAAGCTGGACCGCAGAGCTGCGCGGAGAATCGAAGACAAAGCTACGCAGATCGCTATGACGCTCGGGAGAGCGACGCAGAGTGCGCATGGTGGGGGCAGGTGCTGGGTGGTGGGGAGGGGAGGGTTGAGGGGAGATTGGTTTACCTTTGGAGCGTTTGCGGAAGAGGAGATCTGTCAGGCGGCCCTACATATGCGCGTCAGTACAATAATCGTATCAAGAAGGCTGAAGTGCTCTGATCTGTCAAACGAGATCCCACCTATCTCGTGCTTGAAGGTCGAAGTGCGCCTAGATAGTGATCCACTGTGATACCTGTACCCCCCCTCTCCGGGGGGTTGAGCTCCATATATGTGCTGAAGAGCCAGTCCAAATCGGAACGTGGTGTAGAACTTGAAATTGAAGGGAAACTTACCATCTTTGTGGGTTTTCCTTGAAACTTTCAAGGGTCGCGTTCAACTTCAAGGGAAAGGGCCAAGGTGCAATATAAGTATCAAGAGAAAATAGGCAGCCTTGGCATCAAACGGCAAACGAAGCTTCTAGAGTGGAGGTGAATAGCAGTGATGAGTAAGATAGTGACGGTGAAGAGTTGCCATCTTAGAGGATGGAGTTTTCTTCCTCTTCAACAGCAGTTCTGATAAGGCCAGCTTTGCTTGCCTGCCCAGAGTTCTCTTGGTGATTAATGAGAACAAGGCTTGCAATACAGGACATGATCAGTTCTTGGATATTCTTTGAAGAGAAACTGTATAGGCAAGACTGTTCTTCGGCTAGTAACAAGGTAGGAAGCTAGGGTTGTCTTATTTATAGAGGTTGATTTAATGAATTGGTTAGATGTTTCTTGCGATAGAGCCAAATGAAGGAAACTCGATAAATGACGGGAGAAGTAGAAGAGCTGGGGAAGAGAAACGACCAGACTTGAAGAAGGCTTGATGTTGAAATGCTGTAGACGCCTACCTGCGATCTCTTCGTGAGATCCTGCGGTCAAAGGACATACTATTTAGGAACACTTTAGCTTCTAACAACTGCTCTGATAGGATCTTACATGCGTGCTTGAGACACTTCTACCCTACGTATCAAGAATGAGTTGGATGGGTGGGGAATCAGGACGCGACGCGACGTTGGACATCTTCACGAGCCAGACCAGGCCCAGTCAAGGTTAGCGCATTGTGGGGAATGGACCGAGGCCTCCATCACATGAATGCCGCGCGACTCAACACCGTCACACGCCGCCATCCTAGCATTCACTATGCGCACAGCTCCGAACGACTGAACAACTACCTAAGAGCACTTCCCGAATGACGAGCGCGCGGTAGCCATGGCTGTGCTGTCGAAGCTGTCTTCGGCAAATCGCCTCTCTGGAAGCTCGCTCAAAGCCGTCGTCAACGACTTAACGGAGCGCTACCTCCAGAACCGAACGAGGATATCCCGCGCCGTGTACCTCACCCTCTTTGTCGCGCTCATCAATCGCATCCGCAATGCCATCGCCGAGCAGAAAGCAGCCTCATTACGGGCGGCTGAGCGAAGAAAATTGGGGACTGGCACCACCGAAGGCGAAGCGACATCGAGGAAGAAGGTCGAGCTGAATAGAGAGTTCTTCAAGAACTTACTGCGACTATTGAAGATTGTGATACCCGGATGGCGAAGCAAGGAATTCCGGCTGCTCATCAGCCACAGCATCTTCTTGGTATTTCGGACGATGATCAGCTTGTATGTCGCGGAGCTTGATGGTCGGCTCGTGAGCAATCTGGTCAGAGGAAGAGGAAAGGACTTCTTGACGGGGCTTGTGTGGTGGATGACTGTTGCGATACCAGCAACTTTCACAAACTCAATGGTACGTGCCTCTTCACTATCAATTAACCAGAGACTGATCGTCTGTAGCTTTCCTACCACCAATGCAAGCTTTCCCTTCAATATCGAACGCGCCTTACGAACTACATCCACAACAAGTACCTCTCGCACATGACCTTCTACACCCTCTCCGCCCTCGACGACCGGATCAAGAACGCCGACCAGCTCATCACAGTTGATGTGGCGAAATTCTCGAACAGCTTGGCCGAGCTATACTCCAACATCGCGAAGCCCGTCCTCGACATGGTGATATACAATTACTCGCTTTCAAGAAGTGTGGGAGGAGAAGGCCTGTTCATGATGAGCTTGATAGTGCAGCTTTCAGCGAACATCATGCGCGCATTGACACCACCGTTCGGGAGATACGTTGCAGATGAAGCGCGATTAGAAGGCGAGTTCAGATTTCAACACTCGCGGCTCATTGACTACAGCGAAGAGGTGGCATTATACCATGGCCACGAAGCAGAGAAGGACACGCTGGACAAGGGCTACTTTACGCTCATCAAGCATGTCAACAGGATACTGAGGAGACGCTTCTACCATGGTGTCATGGAAGACTTTGTGATCAAGTACTTCTGGGGAGCATTGGGGCTGTTGCTTTGCTCCGTCCCAGTATTTTTCAAGGTACCTGGCGTGGCAGGGCAAAGCATGGGCGACCGAACCGAAAGCTTTATCACAAATCGACGGATGCTGTTGATGTCCTCCGACGCCTTTGGCCGCGTCATGTTCTCCTACAAAGAGATCACAGAGCTTGCAGGCTACACCTCGCGCGTCTCAACGCTTCTCGACGTCATCGACGATATCCAAGCCGGTCACTTCGAGAAGAAGCTCGTCTCGTCGGCAGATACAGAAGAGAACGCTGCCGTGTTACGCGGCCGCGGCCAAGTCACCGAAGGCAAGGACATCGAGTTTGTCGACGTACCCATCGTATCACCCAACGGCGACGTGCTTGTGCGAAGGCTCAGCTTCTGCGTGAAGCCAGGCGACCACCTCCTCATAGTTGGACCAAACGGCTGTGGCAAGTCCTCCTTGTTCAGAATCCTAGGTGGCTTATGGCCTGTCTATGGCGGCACAGTGCGCAAGCCGCCTTTTGAAGACATCTTCTACATCCCACAGCGTCCATACCTGTCGCGTGGCACATTGCGTCAGCAGATCATCTATCCTGATGGCGTTCGAGAAATGCGCGACAAAGGTATTACAGATGATGATCTCTACAACATCCTCTCGGTCGTGGAAATCGAATCTATCGTCGACCGGCCAGGTGGCTGGGACGCTGAACAGGAATGGACAGATGTGCTCTCTGGTGGTCTACAGCAGAGAGTAGCTATGGCGCGCCTGTTCTACCACGCACCCAAGTACGCTATCTTGGACGAGTGCACGAGTTCTGTTACGCTCGAGATTGAGCGAGTCATGTACGATGAAGCGAAGAAGCTGGGCATCACACTTATGACGGTGTCGCATCGGAGAAGTCTATGGAAGTATCATAAGAAGATCCTGCAATTTGATGGGCAGGGCAATTTCATCTTCACGAATCTGGATGCTGAGAGGAGACTGGAGCTTGAAGAGTAAGTCTACCCTCTGCTTGTGTGTCCAAGACGATTGCTAATGATGAACAGCGAGAAAGAAGAAATCGAGATGCAGCTACGAGCTGTACCGGATATCGAAGAGCGTATTGCCGAGCTTACGTCCGCTTAATGCGAAGACTGGTCATCTACTGTTCTCTTGATGTTGAATATGATGTATGAGTACTTTGACAAGCATGCAGACGGTCGGACTGATCAGCTGAGATGTTTTGCATACCTAAGGTTCTAGATAAATGATATAGATGTACATAAAGAAGTATCTTCATTGTCGCTGAAGCAAGGTGCACGACTAACGCTATCTTCCCTTAAGTGGGGAAGACCAAGATCACATTGTAGGGTCCGTGTATTCAAATCACTTTTCTCCGTCTTGCACTCTTAGCAGTGCGCCATCAGGGCCTATGAGCACATACACTCCACATAGCCCTCGTTCATGCTGGGTGCTTATTTGCCCTCGCTACTCTGGTCCATGAGTTCCTTGATACCAGCTAGGTTCTTCTTGATCTTGTCCAACTGCCCCTTCGCATCCTTGTTCTCGGCGCTCTTTACTTTCTCAGCCGCGAGATCCTTCTCTAGCTCCTCCTTTGCTTCTGCAATTCGGCTTTAAGCTCCCTATTCTCGGGCCGGAGTTCGTTGAGTTCAGAATTCGTGAATGCGAGATGCTTCTCCGCCTTGGTAGCTCTTTTAGTCAACTTGGTGTTCTGGGCGCGCAGGGACTTAGCATCTCCCTTGAGAGACTTGTTCTCGCGCTGGAGAGTATCCCTGGTGCTTGTGAGGGTCTCGTTCTCCTCCTGGACGGTGTCCAGACCGTCCGTGGCAACCGCCAGCCTCTCCTTTAAAGAACGGATCTCATCCTGCTGGAGAGTGTAGGTTGTCTTATGGAGGTCTTGGTAATCGTTCCGGAGTCGTGCGACCTCTTTTTCCTCGCCTACGAGCTCTTCTTCTAGCTCGGTGATGCGACACTCTTTGCCTTTGAGCGTAGTGTTCTCAGCTTTGACCGTGTCGTTCTCAGCGTGCAGTGTATTTTTCTCGGCCTTCAGCGTAGTATTCTCGGTACTTAGTATCTTCTTCTCTCCTTCCAGTACCTTCTTCTCCTCTTGTAGCTTCGCTACATCTTTCTTCATGGTCTCGAGCTCGTTGACGACATCGGTGAGAGCCTGGTGTGACTTTTCGCGGGCATCGGTAGCTTTGTCTGTCTTTGGGAGGGTTAGTGTGGTTGCTCTGAGAGGGATCTTTATTTGGATGACTTCTTACTGCTATGCGAAGCCGTTTGTTGAGCTCTTCTTCTTTCTCTACTCCCTCACCGCGTGCTGGCGACCGAGCACGCTTCTTCCCGCCATTCACAGGCTCCGGTACTCTATTCGGAAAGACTAGTGGAGGAAGCGGAACGGGGTCCAGAGCAGAGTTTGCTAATAGACCTGGACCCATGGGATCGTATTCTTGGAGCTCGGAGAAAAGATCAGATTTCTGGAGCTCAGGGAAGAGATCAGCTTCTGGCTCGAACAAGGGTGAGTCCATTGTCGTTGTTGCGGTCGTTGAGGGAGGATTCTGTGGGGCTAGGAACGAAGATGATTGAGGAGATAGAGGAGGGAGAAGAATAGGTGTAGATACTGTTTATATATTCAAGTTCTGAGCGTACGATGAGAGAACGCTGCCACAAAGCCTACCAACCTAAGGTGAAATACTGCGTGAGGTGAAAGGAGATAGAACTAGAAGAGCACTGTTTCTGTAGAGCATGATCTTTGATGAAGTCTCAATAGTTCAGAATGAAGGTAAAGCTATACAAGGAAAAACAAGAAGCGAAAGTACATATGTCTAAAACGGTGATTATGAGAAATGTTGTATTGTAATCCCTACTTGTTGTGTTTACTTCAAAGTAACGGTGACGAAACCACTGAACTTCCCATCAACCCCACGCTTCCCCCCATCAGCCCCCTTAGGTCTGCCCACACCCGGCGCAGGAGCAGTGAAAAGTCTCCTAAAAGGGTCATCCGTGTCCCTACTATCCAATTTCTTGGAACTGGCTGCAGCCGTGGAGCTAGATCCAGGAGGCTTGGTCGTGACCGTATTCGAACCCAAGTCAGGGTCAACCCCGTTTCCTGGTACCAAGCCCTTCGAGGTTGGCGTGGGAGTCGGTGGTGGTGGAAGAGGCTTGACGGTTCCAGTGATCACGACAGGTGTGTCTGGGCTTGAGCTTACACCAGGAACACCGTCGTTGATGATGATCCGAATGGGTTTCTGAGGGTTGAGGTGCGTGAAGAGTCGGACGCCGAAGGCGATGGAAGTGTACCACGCCGAGAGGAGGAAGAAGATAGCGAAGAGCACCCATGGAATGATGATTTTGAGTGGAGGGTAGCGTGAGCGCCTGCGTGGAAGGGTTACTGGACGCTCAGGTGGAGGTGCCTCATATTGTGCTGGTGGTATATAATGGGGATGGTGGATGTCGAAGGGCTCTTCTACGAGCTCGATATCATCCCCATTGTTCTTGTGTGATTTCTTTTCGTCGGAACTATACATCGTTTTCTCGTCGCCCATGTAAGGTGAATTTCCATGTTTTAACGGCCATGGACTTGACGAGGACGAGGACGCGGCGGGATTTGGAGTGAGGGAAGCTACATCCTTTTTATCGTGGAATGTCGAGCGATAAGTTGGCGCAGGCGATGGTGGTCCGCGCTCTGTTATGTCGGTTGAACATCTATCTGGGTGGCTCATGGTGGCTTCGGTTGGGTGTAATGAGATGGACGAGCTTTAGGAGAGAAAGGAGCGGAAGGATAGATCTAGAAAGGGTAGGGTAAATGGGGCCAGCCCTCGAAACGAAACAATCGTATTGTGAAGAGCAGCGTTGTGCAATTCATGCGAAAAACACAAAGGAAGGAGAA
Source organism: Lophiotrema nucula (assembly GCA_010015825.1). Lineage (NCBI taxonomy): Eukaryota > Fungi > Ascomycota > Dothideomycetes > Pleosporales > Lophiotremataceae > Lophiotrema > Lophiotrema nucula. The sequence continues at coordinate 917,404 of ML977325.1, read as the reverse complement.
GGAAGGAAGTTCATCCAAGATGGGCGCTGGATTTGGGCTTTGTTCTTGACAAAGTCTCGTTAGCCGATCTACATGTTAGTGTGGTGGACACAATGATATGGACTGAGTAGCTGTTTCGAAACATGCAATGCGGGTCTCGACCGTGTTGTACATGTTTCTGAAAGCTGTCGTTGTGCGATGCGTGTCAGATGGTGCGCAGTTGATGGTGTCTGAGAGACGCGAGGTGTGAGGTGAACGATTGGTGTGCACGAGCCATAGCCGAAGTACGCTAATGCAGTTCGGTGAACAGGGTTGATAGTCGACACATCGTGGGCCTACTATCAGGTCTCGAAGTCGTTGACTGAAAGATTCTACGATCCGAGTGTATGGGTCAGACAACATGTAGTCCGACCCAAACGTGGTATGTGCCAAGAAGTGGGGAGGTCGCTACTTCTACAGAAGATCCTTCGAATCATCACAAACGAGAAGCGACGCACATTTGCAACTTGGTCAGAATTTTTTTGAATAGTGCTCTCTATCATGTGCAAGTGACCCGTGTAAGACTTAAAGTTGCTTAAAGGCATAACATGAATCTTAGCTTATGATTCGGTAAAAACAATCTAACGTCAGTCACTGCGTCGCGAGAGACGCATCGTAACGAGACAAATTACAGATACTTTAGACTTAAATTACTTTTATACTTTAAGTATATTTGTTATCCTAGCTTTTATAGAATTAATAGAATATACCTTGTTTAAAATATATCTTACTGTAAGGGTTGTTGGCTTAAATTACCTAACATTGTACTGATCTAGAATAGTTTATTAAGGATTATATAATACCTCGTCTATATAGAGGAATTATAGCTACTTTAAAGGCTAGTAATTTATTTATTATTAAATATATTTATTACTTATTTTATACTATTTTATTACTAGTTAGAATTCTTATATTTAAATTACTTTTTCTTAAATAAATAGCTATAATTTTATACTAATACTATAATAACTTATTAAGTAGTAAAGAGGTCTTAATAAAAATTTTAAGCTAAAAATAGCTTTAAAGTATCTACTTTTAAGTTAAATAATCTAAACTTACCTCCTATTACTTAAATACTATTAGTTAAGTAAATAAGACTACTAGTTAAAGAATTATTTAATAATACTTTTAGTAATAGTATAGAGTAGCTTAGTATAGTATAAATTAAAATAAATAAGCTTAATTTAGACTAGAAACTAAAGTAACTATATAAATAATATACTAAAAAGTATAAAAAACTTAAGCTAGTATACTTATACTAATAGTAGCTAAATTACTTTATAAGTAACTTAAATACTATTATTAATATCTTAATAACTTTAGTTTAATATATATTATTTTTACTTAGCTACTACTTAGCTTATACGTAGCTCTTAAAGCTAAACCTTTTATATATTTATAAAAAAATAAATAAATAAAACTTTTATATATAGTAAAAAAACTATAAAGGCTTTTTTACTAGCTCTTCTACTAACTTTTTAATAGAAGCTAATAAAATAAAATTTAGAAGTAAATATATCTTAAAATAGTTAAAGATATTATAAAAAATTAAAGTATTTAACTAATACTAAACTTTAAAATAAATACTAACTTAATAAAAGTTTACTAGTACTATTTTAGTAGCTTTAAGTACTTTTAAAAAATATACTTAAAAAGCTTATAAATAGCTTAAAAAAGCTAAAATAAAGCTTAGTTAGTTTCTTATAAATCTTCTTTAGTACTTAAAAATACTATAAAAAAAGATTAAAAATACTTTCTTTTTATAATAATAATTTAAGTTTATTACAGCGCTCCTTAATATAATTTAAAAAAAATTAAACTTAATATTTAATAGTATAAAGGCTACTTTCTAAAAAGTTAAGGACTATATAAATTAGATCTAAAGATAGTAGTATATAGGCTACTAAGATTATAAAAAGCCTAAAAATAGTAGGAAGTAAATTTTAAATATTAAGCTTAAAAACTTTAGTAAGCTACTAAAGGCTACTAAAAAAAGCTAAAATAGTTTAAGTAAGTATAAAAAAAAATACTTTTTTAAAGCTAGCTAGAATAATTATTATCTATTAAAACTATAATAAAGAAGGCTATAAAAAGCTTAATTATTTAAAACTATAAAAGAAAAAGCTAACCTAAATTTAATTAAAAAAAAGTAAAAAAATATAAAAGTAACTTTATTTTTTATAGCCCTTATAAACTCTACTTAGTAAAATAAAAAGTTAAAAAGTTTAAAAAACTTATTTTACTACTATCTTTAATTACTTATTACTATTAGGTCTAATTTAAAAGAAATAGTAAGTATTAAAACTTTAGTAAACTTAGCTTATTTATTAAACTTAATATTAGAAGATTTAGTAAAAAAGTATAGCTTAAAAGTAAAACTATTACTAAAAGTAATAATTACTACTACTAGTAGATCTACTTTAAAGATTACTAGCTAAACTTATATAAAATTAACTTTATATAATTTATATAAGAAGATATATACTTAGTAAATACTCTTTATAGTAAAATTACTTTATTAGTATTAAATATATTTAAAAATACTTTAGATTACTAAAAATAATTTAAAAATAAACTTAGCTATAAGGTAGTTACTATTTTAAAGTAAAAAGGCTAAAAAAAAAGCTACTTATATATAAGTAGTTATTAAGAATATAAACTAGTTTACTTATATAATAGAATTAAGTAAAGTAGATATACTTATAGTACTAGTAGCTATAGTTAGTAAACCTAAAGAACTTACTTTAGGCTAATTAAAGCTAAAGTATACTAATTATTATAATATTTTTAATAAGTAAGAGAGTATTACCTTAGCTAGTTATAAAAACTATAATTTAGTAATTAAGCTTAAAAATAGTATAAAACTTCTATATTAACTACTTTATAATTTCTTTAAAGTAGAACTTACTATATTATAAAAGTATCTAAAGAAGTACTTAAAAAGAAAGTTTATTAAAAAGTTAAAATTACTAGCTAAAGTACTAATCCTCTTTATAAAGAAAAAGAATAATACTTTATAACTCTATATAGATTATAAAAGCCTAAATAAGGTTATAGTTAAGAACTATTACTTATTATTACTAATTATAGAATTTTTAGAGAGGTTAGCTAAGGTAAAGTATTATATAAAGTTAAATATTTATAAGGCGTACTATAGGGTCTATATATAAGAAGGTAATAAGTAAAAAACTATATTTTATATAAAATATAGTTACTTTAAATATACTATAATACTTTTTAGGCTTATAAATATACTTATATAGTTCTAGGCTTATATTTTATAAGTTTTAGTAAAACTAGTAGATATATATTATATTATTTACTTAAATAATATTCTAATCTTTTCTAATAATAAAAAGGATTATATTAGATATATTAAGCTAGTCCTAAAAAGATTAAAGAAAATAAAGCTATTTAAAAACTTAAAGAAGTATTCTTTTTATTAATAAGAGATTAAGTTCCTAAGCTTTATTACATATTTAAAAGAAATTAAGTTTAATAAATTTTATTTAAATATAATTATAAGCTAGCTAAAACTAAGAATAATATATAATATCTAAGTATTTATTAAATTTATAAACTACTACTATTAGTTTATAGTAGAGTTCTCTTAGATTACTTTACTATTAACTAAGTTAACTTAGAAAAGGCTAAATTATACTAAGGGCAGCTATATATAAAAAAAAGAGAAGAGTTAACTACTTAAGATTTAAAAAGATATTTACTAAGTATTTTAAATACTTAAAGATACTTTTTATAGTATACTAATTTTAGCCTACTATAATTTTTTATAAAAAATAAAAGTAAAAGTAGATACTTTTAAAAGAGTAATTTCTAGTATTCTAACTTAGTTAGTTTATAATAAAAATAAGTAGAATTACTAAAGGCTAATTAATTTCTTTTTAAAAAAGCTAAACTTAACTAAGTATAATTATAATACTTATAATAAAAAACTACTAGCTATAGTTAAAAGTTTAATATATTAAAAGTATTACTTTAGAGCTATCTAGTTTAATCTATTTATAAACTATAATAACTTTTTCTGTTATAGGCTAAGCTTCTAAGGCCTTAGCTAGTTAGCCTTAGTGTCCTTTAGCTAAGCCTCTAAGCCCCTAAGGCCTTAGCTAGATAGCCTTAGTATCCTTTTTATTCTTCCCTAGCCTTACTACTAAATAGTACTACTTAAATACTCTCTTAGTACTTATAGTAATTAAAAGTACTATACTATAGTTATAATACTTTATAATATAAAGGCCTACTTAAACCTTAATATAAGGGCTATCTTTAAGAGCCTATCTAAAAGCCTTTATAGCTTTCTATTAAATTTACTTATTATTACTCTATACTTAAGCTATTAAAGTAGCCTCTTATATTTAAATTTAATTATTTTATAATATATAAGTATTATACTTTTAATTTCTTATAGCTTTTTAAAGCTTAATTTAAACTTAGCTTATTACTTAGTAAATACTATTTATAAAAGCTTTAATTAATATATTATATTAAGTCTTATAGGTAAAGAGCCTATTAAGTAAAGTCTTAGTTAATATAGTATACTAAGCTTTATAAATACTAAATCTCTAAGATTAAAAGTTTTAAAATATATAATTTTTTAAGCTTTAAGTAGCTTTTTAAGTTATTCTTTAAAGCCTATTTAATAGTAAGCTAATAACTAACTATTAGTAAAATAAGCTATTAATTAATACTTAAAAAGGCCTATACTTTAGGTTATTAAAGAGAATAAAGATATAGTTATAACTATTATAGTTTTATATAATATAGCTTAAGTAGTAGTATCTAGTAAAGTCCTACTACTATACTTATATAAATAATAATAATAGTATCTTTAAGATTCTATTATTATACTAAATTTAAAGGAATAGCTTAATTAGAGAATTAGTACTTAAGTACTTAATATAAAAAAATATAATTTAGCCTTTTAGTATAAAGGGCTAATAATATACTTACCTATTAATATTATTAAGTTTCTTAAATTCTATATTTAAAATATTTTAACTAGTAGATTTTAAAATAAAGTTCTTACTAGTACTTAGCTTTAAGTAAAAAAGTAAAGCTATAGTAAAAAAAAAGCTTTAAAAACTATAGCTAGCGTTAAAAAAATAATTTAGTATTTACTTATAGTAAAGATAGTATTAATATTAATATTAAAATCTTTAATATAGAATTTTTTAAAAGAAGAGGTTATTAAAGATTTATTAAAGACTTAAACTTAAAAACTATTAGCTTTCTATAACTAAGCTAAAACTTAACTACTACTATAGTTAATAATATTACTAATAGCCTTTAATATAAAAAAATTAACTAAAGAATATTATAAGCGTTTTTTTAATTTTTAGAGATTTAATAGTATAAGGTTAAAGTACCTAAGTTAGCGCCTAGTTATTATAAGTAAATTTATTACTAATTAAAATAACTATTTAATATAAAAGTTAAGTTATTAATATATCTATAGCTGTCTTAAAGGTAAGGCTTATACTATTATAACTCTTTTTATAAAGTTTAGCTAAAAAACTAGTTATAATATTAATTAATTATAAACTTTTTTAAACTCCTATTTTAAGAACTATTATATAAAAGTATAAGCTTATAATAAAATTATATATATAAAATAGAGTAAGTATAAAGTTAAAAAGTACCTTTATAACTTTAAAAAATAGTAGTTATATATAAGTCTTAGTAATAATAATATAATAAAGATAATACTATTTTAAAATAGCTTAAAGGATAAGATCTAGTCTTAATTAATAAAAGTTTATATTAATTTATATACTATACTTTAAGAGAGAGTTATTAAAATATTAAATAATATATTTTAATATAAAATCTATAATAAGTTAGTAGGAAGAATTAGCTTTTATTTAAGTAATACTAAATTTTTATACTATATAAAAAAGTAAAGCTATTTACTATTAAATAATAAAATAAATAGTATTAAATATACTAGTAAAAATAGCTTTTCTAATAAAGAAAGAGATTACTATAAAACTAAAAACTTTTATTTTAATTATAATAAAAATAACTACTACTTTTAAAATTACTATAAAAAAATAAGTTTAACTAAAAATAGTTTAAAAAAGTTTAAAAATTAAAAAGTAATTTTAGCTAAAGTAGCTAAAATAAAAGATAAAAGTAAATACTACTTTAATAAAACTTTAAGTAGTAAAAAAGCTACTATTAAAAAAATATTCTTTAAAAATAATATTTTAAATAAAAGCTTTAATAAAAAGCTTTTAAAAAAAAAGTAACTTTTACTAAGAATTATAAATAAAAGCTAAAAGTAAGTAAGTATAAAATATAAAAAAATTAAAACTAGTTTAAAAAGACTAATATATAAAGTAAAGTATTAGTTATAAATACTTTAGTTAATTTAGATTATTATATTTTAATAATAATTAACTTTAGTAGTTTTATTTTTACTATAATTAGCTTAATTTTTACTTAAAAAGCTTACTTATAGTATATAAAGATAATACCTTAAAAGGTTATTAGAATTAAAAAAAGTAGCTAAATTAACTAAGTAGCTTACTTTAAGTTTAATATTAATAAATACTAAAACTATAAATAAGGATATATAGCTAACTAGTACTCTAAATTTAATATTATACTTAAAAAATTATAAATAAATAAGTATAAAGTTACGCTTACGTCTTATAAACTATTTATCTATATATATTTAACTAAATAAAGAATTTACTTCTAAGCTTATAATAGGAGGCTTAAATAAAATAACTTAAAACTTTAAAAAATTAGAGCTATAGTATATATATTTAAAGGAGAAAGAATTTATAATCTAAGTCTTTATAGTATTTATAGTAGATATTAATAAAGTACTAGTACTTAAAGCTAAAGTTAATTATAAAGCCTTACTACTTAAAGCTTATAAAAATTAAGCGTAGATATTTAACCTTAAAACTATATTTAAGTAAGCTTTATATTAGCTAAGTATTAACTATATAATTAAAATAGATAAAAATAAGAAAGGTAAAGAAAAACTAGCTTTATAAAAACTTTTATATAATATAAGCTAAAAAAAACTCTTTATTCTTTATAAGTACTTTATATTACTACTAAATAAAAAGTAAATTTATATTAGTAATTTATTTACTACTTTACTAGTATTATTTATAAAAAAACTAAGTAAAAGTTTATATTTTTACGTAAATTACTAAGCCCTTAATACTATTACTTAAAAGGACTATTATTTTTTACTTTTAATTTAAAAAATACTAAATAGTATTACTAAAGCTAAATACTTTATAAAGATTAATATATTTATTACTTTTTATAAGATTTATATCTATAAAGGAAATAAATAAAAAACTATATTTTATATTTAATTTAGCTTATATAAATAGATAATTATTTTCTTTAGACTAGTAAACGTACTAAGTACTTTTTAATATTATATTAACTAAATACTATAAAAATATATTAATAACTTTTACTTAGTATATTTAGATAATATACTAATCTATATTAATAGATCTTTTAGGTAGTACTATAAAAATATAAATAAAGTACTTAATATTATAAAAGTAGCTAGTCTTTTACTAGATATTAATAAGTATAAATTTAATATTACTTTTATAAAGTACTTAAGCTTTATTATTAAGATAGAAAAGGGCCTTTATATAAACTTTAAAAAAGTTAAAGCTATTAAAAAATAAAAAATACTTTATATATAAAAGAATATATATAGTTTTCTTAGATTTATAAACTTCTATTAATACTTTATTAAAGACTATTTAAGCTTAGTTATACTTTTTATATTTTTAATTAAATTAAATACTCTTTTCTATTAAAAGAAGGATTAATAAAATATTTTTAATAAGCTAAAGGCTATTTTTATTACTAAGCTAGTACTAGCTTAGTTTAACTAAGATTATAAAACTATTTTAAAAATAAACTTTTTAGAATAGTTAACTTCTAGAGTATTTTTATAATATAATAATAATAAGTTACTTTACTTAGTTACTTACTTTTTAAAGAAGATAAATATTTATAAAGTTAATTATAAAATATATAATAAAAAGTTATTTATTATAATTAACTACTTTAAAAAATAGGACGTAGAGTTCTACTTAGTTAAGAAGTTTATAGTTATTATAAACTATAAAAACTTTAAGTACTTTATAAAACTACGTTAATTAAATAATTACTAGATAAAGTAATTTCTTATTTTAAAAAAATACTAAATAGTTATTACTTATTACTTTAAAAATTTAAATAAGAGAGCTAATACTTTCTTTTATTATAAATAAGATATACCTAAAGGTATAATAAATAAATAACTATAGTACTAATATATATAGTTATTAAAACTTATTATTATTAATAATTAGGATAACTCTAAGGATAAAGATTTAATACTTATTATAGCTACTTAAATTAAGGCCTTTAAGGCTCCTATTAATACTAAAGAAAATTTTAGTACTTTTATTAATACTAAATAAAATTTAAAAGAGCTATTATTTAAAGAATAGTAAGTAGCTACTTAAATAAAAGATAAAGTCTACCTATAAGCCTAGTAGGCTATATTAAATAGTAAATAAAAGTTTCTATTAAAAATAGGCTAAAAAGTCTTTATTTTAGAATATTTAATAGATACTAATATAGATCTTTAATATTAAGATTATTAATAAGTCTTAGATAATAAACCTTTATAAATAAAAATAGTTTATACTATATATACTTTGCTTACTTTAGGTTACCTAAAAAGAGACTCTATTTATAGAATAGTTATATAAAAATTTTTTTAGCTAAATATATTAAATAATATTTATTAATATATTAAGAACTGTAATACTTATAAATAAATAAAACCTTAGTAAGATAGCTTTTATAAACTATTAAAACTATTATTATTACTAAAATAGATCTAAAAAAAGATTTTAATAAATTTTATTATTAGACTACTTAAAAGTAAAGGCTATATAAACCTAATAGTTATTATAAATTATTTAAGTAAGAATATAGTTTTTATTTTACTACTAAATATTAAGGTTACTATAATAGTTAATACTTTTATTTAGTTTATAGTTGCTTACTACTAGTTACTAGATACTATTATTTTAAATAAAGAAACTTAATTTATTAGTAAATTTTAAATAATACTTTATAAGCTCTATAGTATTAATTATAGGTTATTAATAGCTTATTATTTATAAACTAATAGTTTAATAGAAAGGATAAATTTTACTATTAAAGCCTACTTATATATATATATTACGTAAGATTAAAAAGACTAGGTAAAATATATTAGAATAGCTATAATAGCTATTAAAGTATAAAAAGTAGTAGTAATAAAAATAAGTCTTTTCTTCCTTTAATATAAATATTACGTAGATCTTCTATAGTCCTATCTAGCTATTAAAATAACTAAAACTTTATAGTTAAATAAAAAGAAAGTTTTAGTAATTATAAATAAATTTAATAAAGTATTTAATCTTACTTACGCGTTAATAGTAAATAATTAGTAAAAATAAAAAAAATAAGCTAATAAGAAATATAAAAAGACTATATAACTATAAGTAAGTAATAAGGTATAGTTTATACTTAAAATATATATAAAGACTACGCGTATAAGTAAAAAGCTAAACTAAAAAAACTTAAAGTATATAGTTATTAAACTTATTAGAACTTATACTATTAAATTAAATATACTAAGTAAAACTAAAAAAGTCTTTAATATAAATAGGCTACGCCTTACTACTAGTAACCTACTACTAAGTTAATTATTAATAAACTACTAACTAAAGCTTATTATTATTAATAAAAAGTCTAAGTATTTTATTAAAAGAATTATAAATAAATAGAAATATTACTATAGATATAGATTTTAAAATTAGCTTTTAGTTAAATAAAAAAACTATAAAAGACTTATTTAAAAACTTACTTTAAAGTTTATAGATATAAAAGCTTTAGTAGTATAATATAAAACTATACTAAGTACTTAAAAGTATTTTTACCTTCTTATTTTTTTACTTTTTTACTATTATACTTATTTTTAAAGCTATAAATACTAAAGCTTTAATTAAATAAAAATATAATAAAATTATTAATTTATTTATCTAAGTATTATAAAGCTATTACGCAGAATAATTATTTAAAAGTAAGTAATTTATATATATTTTATTAAGTAGTAGTCTTATAGTATAATACTATTATATAACTAGTTATATAAAGGTTA